>UNPR01000419.1:0-14306 GCA_900536425.1 Hymenoscyphus linearis | reverse complement strand
AATGAAAATCCTTGGATCGCTTGGCTACTCCAAGCGATCCCTATTTGCTATAAGAAACCTGGATGTGCCTGCTGAGGGTTACGCCTCCTATTATGACAAGTATCACGTGAGCACGTGATTCGTGACACTAAGCTTCTAATACTAAACCAACCTACTTAAGTAAGAATTTAATAGTGTCGCGCTATCCTTATTTCTCGTTTAAGAGTAGCTTTATTATAGTGTCTCGGCTAAACTTATTACTATAAGTAGATATTAAATACTCGAACATCTACGAGATAGAACTTATAGGTGCCTTAAAAGCGGTATTAGGAGTAAGATATCTATCGAAGTGTCGGCGTACGTTTCTTTCTAAGTAACCGAGTATATACTTTATACGCTCGGGTTTAGAGGACTACTAATTAGTATTTATACTTAGCTTAATCTTAACATCTTAAAGAAAGCTTTATAGATTGTAGGGCTTGTGTCGGTCTTTACCACCGAAGGGGAGAGGGTCTCGGTAGCGCTTCAAGGAACCACTACTACTACTAGTATAACCACCTATATTTAACTTCTAGAGGTAAAGCTAGAGAGTAGCGACGTTATTTTATAGGCTCGTAATCTAGGTTAGGGCGGCCGAGGGGCTAGTAGTAGAGAGCAGTTAATTGTTTTAGTAATTCCTAATTTAGTCTTAAAGACCTATAACCTAGTTCTAAAGATGTATAACCTAATCGGTCTAATCGATACGCGACTAAAGTTAGCTTTAAAGGCCTATAATTTAGTTCTAAAGACTTGTAATTTCGTTCTAAAGACTTATAACCTAATCGGTCTAATTAGTATATAACTAAAGTTAGCTTTAAAGGCCTGTAACTTAATCTTAGAGGTCCGCGGCTTAATTAGATTAGTTAATAAATCCCTAGATCTATACCTAAAGTATACTAACCTTATCGAGGTAAAGTTAGTACTAGATATTAAGATTCTAAGCGTTAGTTTATAATTGTCGAAGGTTAGTTTACAATTGTCGAAGGGAGGTAGTAAGGTCGGTAAACACTTAAATAAACCAATCGTTATTAAAGTTATAGAGTGTGACGAGGTCGGAATACTTAGAAGCCGAAGCTAATAGAGCACCGAACTCGTCGTAAGTTATATTCGGAGGAATAGATATAGCGAGTACGACGACTAGGTTAGGTCGAACTCGATTCGGAAGAAGGCGATTAATATATTAGGGAATTACTAGAAGCGTATAAAAGACTACTCTAGAATATAGTTAAGATTAATCGCGAGCCTTCTAAGAAAGTCCTAGAGCTAGCTAATATTTATAGTCTACAACAAAGAATCTACGCTATACCCGATGAGGCTAATTAGGAAAGCTCTATCTATAACAACATTCAAAACAACATTCACTAAGCGAGTCAACAAACCCACACGTGACCACATTCCATCTACAACCACAAACCTATACGTAACCACATTCAATCGATAACCCAAATCCACACGTGACTACATTCACCTAAGCTTCGAGCCCTCACACTATAGAGGCTATAGCTAGGTAGAGACTAACTACTTAGAATTGAGAAACTATAAAACTATAATAGCAATTGCCTATCATAGGTTATCTAAATAGAAAGTATAAAGCGATAGAAATACTACCTTTTTACGACAGAAATACCACTAATAAATCCGATATCACTGTACTAGCAATTTTGTTAGTAATTCAGTAAAGTGGTATATAGGTAGTAGTTTAGTCGTTTAACCTATATTTGATCTCCTTGATCTAGGTTTTTGGATCCTCTAAAACGGAATGATACTATACCCATTTAACAGTTTTCTATTTAGAAAAAGAATAAATCCTTCTTTCCTAACAAAAACCAAAAATAAAACTTATCAAAATAACTTATCGAATTTTTGAGCTAAAGAAATAAAACAGGAATTATTAATTAAACCCCCAAGAAAGATATAACTATCATATCCCTACATAAAACATTTCTGTATTGTATTAAATTAATATCATTCAATCAAATCTGTTTGATTATTACTTAAATAACCTACTAGATTTATAGATTAGTACAGTAGGTCAGCTATAGTAATAAAATGACAGAAACAAGCGTTAATTATAGTGAAGAGCCAAGACTCTGTACTACTTACGGAGGATACCCCAGTCCTTCTATAGCACAGAAATAGACATGACAGTTGTAGTACAGGGTAAACCTATAGATGAAGAATAGTCGACTATTTGAGTACTACTGAAGTAGTTGTGACATTGGGCGCCATTACCATCATTGTATAAACATTCGTTAATCTACCTCTGATATAGATTAAACTAGTTGACCAAATCAACGGTAACTTAAGGTGAAAAGTATACATTACTAGTTACTTTAATTAATAATACTGTAGGACATCACGTAAAAAGTCGTATTTTAGTAAGTTTCACCTGGGCTTCCGTGATCCTATCTGCAAAGTTATACTATACAACGTACTTCTATGAACACCTCCAGCACGTTACTCCATCCGAGGAAAGGAATTGTTCTTCAATACTTTCATAAAATACCATGAATGAGCTATCTAGAATCATGCACGCATAAAATGCCCCGGAAATGTCAGAGATATCAAATCTCAAAACCTATCCAACCAATTCATCATATCATCCCAATAGATCAAGTATAAACCTCATTGGTAAAGGCATTGAAACTCAATCCCTCAACCGCAAAATCCACTTTCTCCATAAACTTCAATGGCATCTCCACCAGATTCCCGCGGACCCCATCTAGCAGATCCTTCAACTCGCGTACGCCACCAGGGAACTCCTCCTTGACAACATGTCCATACGCATACTTAGCCGGTAAATCCTTATCATCTTCATCCTTGCCAGGAGACTTGATGAAAAGGTCTGCGAAGAAAGATCCGTATTCGTCCCAGTCGGTAACCAAGTCGTTGGGGACGGGGTGGAATGCTCGGGTGAAGATTTGTGTGTTGTTGGCTGCTGTTCTATTCCAGAGTTCTTCGAACTCCTCGCTCATCGGGTCTTGGACGAGGATGTCGGCTTGAGAACCCCAGTCGTAGACGTTGGGGTCTCTGTTGATGGGCATGAAGTTTGCATCTGGACGGTCGTGTTCTTGGTGTGGGAGGAGACCAAGATGTTTTCTGAAGAGCTGGCGACGCAGGGATGCTGCGTAGGCAGAGGCTCTGTATTCGGAGCCGGCCATCATCGAGTCTACGGGTGTTGAGTCTTCAATTACGACTGCGATTTCTGAATCGTGGCTTCCGAGTTGGGATCTGTCGTTCAAGTTCGCGCTACCGCAAATGACAATGCGATCGTCGGCAATGAGGACTTTGGAGTGGATGTAAAGTTCTATTTGGAGTAGGTTGTCAGTAAGCGAGCAGAAAGAGATAGATGAAGGGGGTTACTACCTTCGCTAACGAAAGCGTCAAGCTCGGCTTCTTCGCTTCCGCTCCATGGAACATCTCTAATTGATGGTCCACCTTCCATGTAACAGGAACTGACGGTATCAAATCTGGTGTCCTCAACTTGAGAAGCTGATTGTTGGTATCGGTCATACTCCCGGTTTGATTGGCCATATCGAGCACCTGTTCCCTCGCCATATCCACCATATCCAGCACCGACCATGTCATCATGCTCTCTTCTCGCATCCTCATAATTTACCCCACTGTCTCGCTCAACATTTGACATTTCACTACCAGCTTGGATTCTGTCGTAGTTTCTGAGATTATAGAAGCGGATGTAATCTGCTGCATTAGGCACACCTGCCTTTTCAATTTCTGGGCATATATTAGCTTTATTCAATCGTCACGGAGGAAGGTACGAACCCTCAATGATACTATGTCCACCACGACAGATACTGTTGTATTGGTATTCCATGATCGCTCTGGTTCCAAGACTATCATCCGATTGCAAGTCACCCGCGAATGCAGGAACAGCAGGCATCAATACAATGACCTTGTATCGCTCGCCACGCTGATAGGCGCGAACACAACGTTCTACAATTGCAGCACCAATCTGGTTCTTGACAGCTCCCTGGTGATCACCGGTGGCAGTAATGAAGAACTGGTTTTCGATGTAGACGAAATGTTCACTATGTCTGATGACATCGATGTATGCATTTATGATAGAGTGCTGTATGGGTTAGTTCACCTCGAAAGATTTACTGCGAGGGAATTTGTAACTTACTTCAAGTGGAATTCCATTGCTCCATTTCGTACAAGATCTGACCAGTTGCACAGACACACCTGTCGGTGCTTGTTCTTCTGATTGGTATGAATGTTGAGAGAACTGATGTCTGAAAGCACTGAAATAATGATGTCTTGCAGGTGGTTCGTATTCTCGAGGTGGGGCGTTGAATTCTTCGTTCTTTCCCTGCTCTTTGAGCGGGTTTACATTGAAACCATCATCATTGTAATATCCTTCAGTGATCCCATTGCCTCCCAGAGTCAATGGATCATAGTCCTTTCCAGGAACGTGATATTTCTCATTGAAAATAAAGTTCCATCTTTGGACAAAGTGTGCTCTCAAGTCTTGTACCACAGGACCTCTCAAGCACAAGCTCAAATCGGACCAGCCCATTCGTGAGTTCTTTGTTCTGTCAAGCTTGTTGTTCTCCCAGTTTTCCACATCCGCGAAATCGTACACTCTCGCGTTGTTAAAGTCCTGTCCAGGGAACAGGGCTTTGTTGACATCGGTAGGGTGCGCATCGGAAATGGGATGAGAATTGGTATCCCAACGACCGAAACAGAGGTCCAGACCTCCCATGAAAGCAATTTCGCCATCAATCAGACAAAGTTTTTCATGATGTGCCCAGTATAGAACAATATCCTCGCTGGATCCATAAACGGATTTGAGTTGTTTCTCGGGGAGTCTTGCCAACTCGAGTGGGTTTAAAGACAGGTTCTTCAAACCCTCCATGAAATCTGAATGGAGATCTTGACCCTTAGGCAGATGGTCTGGATGGCGGAAGACTCGGATATTTGGGTGGACTTCGAGGGCATGTTTTGTGTGTACAGAAGCAACTAATCTGTATTAGGAGTTTTCATATAGTCTTGTGGGGAAGGCACGAAGTAAACATACGGGTGAGAACCTGTGGTACCTCCTTGTATACGATAATATTGACCTTGACTCCTCTCTCAGCGGCAGCAAACAACATTCTATCCACTCGGTATTCTTCGTTCGCAGTAGGTGGTCTTCTCAGGTACAGTTCTGCAGTTCAACAGCATATCAGTCACAAATCCTTCTTCACACCTTTCTCCGTCTCAAAGCTTGACATACCTGGACTCAACCACCAATCCAAGATCCAGATGCTTTCTCTGGCCTCCTCAAGAGCCACACTTACTGCCCACATATAACCACACCCATCGACATACCACTTGGCCTCGTTGCCATGTCGTGTTGGTGCAAAACTATGGAATCGATTGTCGGGTCCTGCCCCAGTTTCAGGAGAAGATTGTTGCTGGAATTCCTCCTGCGACTCCTCGGGTTTCTGCTCGTTATCTCCATCAAGGACATCTTCAATCTTGTCCTTGATCTTGGAGGCCAAACCTTCGAAGAAAGACATTTTGCAGGTGGTATCGAGTGCGAGTAACGATGTTGTTGGATGCTGACAAGCTCATACGAAGCAACAAACAGTGTTGTAGATAAGGATTATTTGTCAAGATGTGAATAACTATACAAACTTCCAGGCCTCACAGAGGATGAATGGAGAGGGGTATGATGTAGGATGTACGTGATTGGAAAAGCAATTCACTATAGCAGGAATCAAATATATATTGTGAAAATGAAGCTCAGCTCAGCTCACACAGACCGTAAGACACAATTCATGGCACTGCCCCTCATCATAAAGCTGTGCGGAGCCCATGGTGCGACAGCTTGGCAAACTACTTGTTACTTTTCAGGTATCCCAAGCACTAAAAGCAAATCCGGTGTTGAGATGAACCACCAGAACCCCTGTAGTGAGGGGTCAATCAGTTGGTGACCGGGCTCCCAAGTATCCTGATGGTGGGGTCGAGGTAACAAAAATGGTGGGTATGGCGGGGAATGTTCAGCTGAAAGCCAGAGGATGACCCACTGAAAAGGGAACCGGACATTCTGATCCCCGGAAGTTAGTTCAAAAATCGCATTGAAATAGACGACCGCCGAAGTGATTGAATTTTGCGATCAAGAAAGTAAAGAGTTCAAAGTTTCTGGAGAAGTTGCCGTGAAATCAATCGACTTCAGGAGACCAAGACTAGCCTCCCGAGAGTCACACAGAAAACCGCCAACTTACAACGCAATATCAATAACCCAGTAAGTGCTTATGTACTACCACACCAGTAAGCAATAACACCCTCAAGGCTGAAGGAATTCTTACTTCGATAAATATCTATAGCTTCCATCGTGTGCAACATGAGCGTGCAGTAATGCCAATTCCCAGTCCATTCCAACTCTAATTCAAAACTCCGAATCCCTAGGTAGCAAAACTCCGCGCTAATAACAATCAAAACACTTCTTGTCAATTTCACCCATATTCCTCTAATCCCCCGGCATAGCAAAACAAATTTCAATACTTTTCCCTTACCAATGCGTCATCTTGATATACCTCCCAGCCCCAAACGCCAGAAACAGCAGCAACAAATCAGAATTGAAATCTTTATCAAAAGCCGCAGCGAGAATGTAATTGTATCTCGCCAAAAACTCGTAATGCTCTCGATACGTCCAATACATAACTACATACCCTCCAATAATACTATCTATTGGCTCAGATGTCATGTTGCCCCACCATGTACTGAGTACACAGTAGAATATAGTGCTATAGTGCTATTCTTTGTGCTACTATTCCACAGATTAGACTTTGCTCGTGAAAAGAAGCGATGTAGCGGGTATATAAGAATAGGTGTTATGGTGCCAAAGAGGAAGCCGTAGGGTATTAATTCATACAGGTCTCCTTCGAAGAGCCGAGTTGGACCCGAACGATGAAATTAGCGAGTAGATAAACAACAGCAGCTATGGGAAGCGATGTACTAGTAGCACGCACTGACTTCCAATAGTCAACGCAGATCTAATACTTTGAACTGTCCATTGCCGTGCAGGGTCTACCAACTTGCCCAAAAAAATAATTAACTTTCGTGTTTAAAGCCCATCGAACAACTCATAGTTTATTAAAACTCCAACCATAGACCCAAACACTTGGGACAAGAACACCGCGCGTGGTGGTATATACATATAGTGACCAATTTCCAGGTCTTGAATGATGATCTGAGCACGATACCATGCATCGCCTGCAATGGTACTGTAAACGAAAGCGCCAACAGGGTGCTTGTAACCATCAAACAGAGTTTACCAATAAGCCATAAAGAAGCTCATTTAAAGTGCTAATGGGCTAAGAACAGTTACCAGATGAAGTGACAATCCATCTTTCACCAACAGCCACAAGTTGGAAATTGGACACGGAATATAGACATCCAAGAGGCTAGAAATTGTGTTGGTGTTTTCATGCCTCATGCTCAAATTTGAGTAAACATACCACAAAAACAATTACACAAGTACCCATCGCCACTAACACTGTTCACCATGGTATATAAAGATCTGACCTGTGACTACAGTCATGACGATGAGGAAAGTGATTCCAATGAGCGTCATGAACCAACTCAAAGGTACCTACCTCTCTTCAATTTCTCATAAGTATATTGAGTTGATCTGGGTATTGTTCGCTAATTGTTTTCTTCCTTCCAATGTTGCAGCGGTCTTTATATTTTGCACAGGCAGATTTGATAGCCGGGAATCCACACAACGCCATCCAAACCATGGTATAGCCATATGACGTAAAAGCAAAGAACATGTCCTATCTCAGTCGAGTACTCATATAAAGAAGACCAAGTTCAGCGTAGGTTGTTCCATTGAGACTTGGTCGACTGGGTACCGTGTCCCATTCACTGCACAATATTAGATAAAATTTCTGTGCTTTTTTTTCTACTTTTCCAAAAAAGGGGCTCGGGTACTGGTGTGAAGCCGATTGGTCATTATATGTTTACTCCAGCCCCCAACTCCACCCCATTTTGCCAAAACATAACCCATCCATTAACAACGAAAGCCAAATACAAAATCACTTGCGTCTACCAGGAAGTGAAGAACAAGCTTCCAGAATCCCTAAAAGCGCCGATATGAGACAAGTCAAGCCAAAAATTAAGAAATTCCATTCCACCTAATTCCCCACATATGGAATTCAAGGTTTTATTATAGGTAGTCCAGCAAAGAATACGGAGTAGAGACTTCAGGAGTTATTATCCCTCCCAAATATTCATCGTCACCAAGTGTTGATCGTTAGGAGACATTGGAGCCAGAGCCAAGTCTTGATGAATCTGACAAAGGTACATCATGGCTATGAAATCCACTCAATCGTTCTTTTTCTTTTGAGGTCCTTGATATCGTGGTGACACAACTGCCTCATCAACGGTAGATTAAATGTGATATGGATCTGAACAACTTGAAAAGGAGAGAATAAAAAGATCAGAAAGGAGACTATCAGATGCCAACAAGCACACCTTTATTGGGCATTGGAACTCAATAACCCAGAGTTTCGTTAATCATGGCGTCTGTACAACATACCATACCCAGACAATATCAGCGAGTGAGAGATCGCTGGTAACCCACTGATCGCCTGGTCTTGTATTGGAGAGTTGCGCCGCGAAGATACATGAAGGAGAAGAGAACTAGCAGGGAGCTATGAACAAGGGTGTAACATGGGACAGTAGAGAGATACTCTATACAGCAGAGAAAGTTAAGGCGTCTTCTTATGCAGAGCACAGAATGTATTTTGATGACATATTCTTTCACCTCTACAACATCATTGAGCCACCTGAAAAACTTAAGAGCATTGGGCATGAACAATACAACAGCGGAACTTAAAATGGGCTTCACGTGCCATCGTCTCAGGTCAATGAATTTGTAGGGGTTATCACAACCACGTCGAGATTACTCGTAGCATGAGCAGGACTGGGAATAAAAGAAACAGGAAGCGAATAGCAGAAAGTAGAAGGGCACAGTTCAACAACATGTGAACTTGACAAAAAGGCATGAACTAACGTTATTGCGGCGAGGTAAAATGGAATCATTCCAGGCAGTGTTACCAAGGACCCGATGAAACCATGGATGCTTAGCACACAGCAAGACAAACCTGATTTCTTGGATCCCATTCTAAAACGTCGAGTCTTTTAGCCCAAAAGGCCATGATCCACCCTACGATAATTGGATCCGATTTTGTGGCTGAGGGAGGGTGGACATCGCTGCCAACAGCCACATTTAGCCAATGATAGGGCGTGCCTCAAATTAGCTTCCTCCCCTCCCTGAATTATGTGAGGGATCGAGAAATTGCTGCTAGATTCATCCATCTGTTCTAGCCCTCTTGTTATTATCGGAATCTGTCTCGCCATGACCATTGACGCCGTTATCATCAACTTCGTCTCGTTGTCGCACTCGACCTGCACCCTCTCCTAGGGTTGGCCCAGTTCCTCCTTCGCCTATCCAGTTACCATCTGCATCAAAGTACTCTGATACGTTCTCAGCTGTAATCCAGCCACCGCTTCCGGGGAAAGGTGGTGGAAGTCCACCATCAGCCGCGCCTCTCTGCACACCTGGCAGCCCACTGATACCCTCGTACCCGATGCTGCCCTCGAAAACTATGCGACTGTCACCGTCACCTTCACCCATCTCTTCGTCATCTTGAAATCCGGGATCTGGGTGCAGATTTGAGCAATTTGAGACGGCTTCGAAGAGGGATTGTATCGCCGAGGTACCAGATTCAGATGCCACTGGCGGAGGGATCAATGTGAGTTCGACTATGTCCATATCTTCATCTTCGTCCATGCCGGCATTTGGATCAGACAACTCCAATTGCATGTAGAGGCCCTGTAACTGCTGAGTCGCATCGGAGGGGTCCTCTAGACGCTGTATGGCGTGTAAGGATATATTTGGGTACGGAATAGTCAAGCCAATCGAGTTGGCAGGGTTGAACAGGGTCAGGCTTCTGTAGCGGTAAAGAATCAGCGGATGTCTTCCGAGTGGACGATGAATGAAATGAAGTATTGGTACACTCCGACTCTACGTACTCTGAGCTTGCGAACACGTCCATCGATTCGACTACGTTGTCGCTGGCAGATCCTCCTGTTTCTGTCTCTGTATTTAACGAAGCATTACCATTGCTTCCGCCCTCCTGTGTAAATACAGGAAGTTTCGAGACAATATTTTTTTGAGCAAGAGCACGAGCGCCCGTTGCGTGGTAGTGTAGAACGGGTTTCGCGCCAAAGAAGGTCGCTGGCGTCTGTGTCTGATGGTCAGAGAGAGAAGTGAAGCTATCTAAAGCAGGCGGAGAATGAATGGTGCTGGGAGGCATGCTCGCGGTTGTTGACGTGTTTGAGGAGACAATGTAGGATGAAGTAGGCGCCGATTTTACAACTGTTAAACTCGAGGCTGAAGCGATCAGAGTTGTGGTGGGGTAGTAAAGTTTCTCCCCACGAGGCTGTGTATGGTGGCTGTTAGTGACACTCCCCGCCAAAATGGAAAATCGACTTTTCGCGAAATAGGCGCAACCCACCTAAATTTATATGGGACAACGCCTACCACCACAACCACATATTGGTTAAATTAGCGCTTCGATGTTAAGGGAATAACGATATAAGGCTATTCGTATATACTAAAACAATATATATTCGACGATTTATAGAGTTATTATATACTAAAAACGAGTTTTTCTCCCCTACTAAAATACTACTACTAAAATACTATACGACATAAATTCCTATTCTTCTAGTAGACCTAGTTTAAAATATATTCTACTACTATAATCTCCTATCTATTCCTCTTCCTCTTCTATATCTAGTTCTATATAAACTAGTTATTACGACGTAGGATAAGTGAATAGGTAGTGGTAGTGGCGTATGAGAGGCATCACGTGATCAGCCCTGACGAGCCCTGGCGACGCCACCATAATCAAGTACTTAGTCTCGTAGCTAGTCTCTCTAAATCCTACAACTATTATGTGTCGCGATGTAGATTATTATATAGCGCAGGCTATATGCCTGCTCAGGCTGGCTACTCGCATTACCCCTTATTTCCAGCTACAGGCTACATGCCTCGCTGAACGCATACCGCATATATGAGCTAATACGTATCGCAGGCTACATGCCTTATGCTGCATATACTGACTGACACGCTGTAATACAGCTGACGTATCGTAATTACGATACGTATGCGAGTGCTTGCGAGTGTTTGCGAGTGCAAACGAGGGAGGCCACGTGACGTGGCCTCGATGGATATATTAAGGACCAGTAGCCAGCACTTAGATAGACAAGACGAATATAATATGATACCAACTGGATTACTTCTATTGTATTTGTCCCATTGACCTGTAGTCAAACCAACATTATGAAACCAATAACCTAGGACCTAATAGTCTTGTACTAACACTAGTCTTTATTATCTACTTTTACTTCTATTATATAAAGGTTATTAATTCTTATTTACTAGTATATAGACAATAACCTCCCTCTTAACCTTACCCCTATAAGTTCTCTATACTTCTTCTATCTCTTCTTATACTTCTAAAGCTAACTCTTTTATAGTATTAATTAAATCTATTATACTAACGGGTGTAATCTATTCTTTAATAGGGTAGCCCTTCTAGGCGTATTAAAATAACTATAGACGTAGGTGTCGATAAAATCGAATATACAGGGTGTTAATTCCTACTTATATTTTATTAAATAAGTCGAAATCCTTATTACCCTTTTTAAGCTAGTTAGCTTTAATCTTATTATATATCTCTCGAGTTCTAGCATTAAGATATTTAGTATTGTCGAAAAATAATATATCCTCTTATAGTTCCTTGAATATCTTAGGATCTAGCGTGTATAATATTTATAAGCGTTCTTAGTAAGATAATCGAACATCTTGTCTAGCCTATCTCTAATTACTTCCTACCATCTCTAGCGTTGTTTACAAATAGAGTAATAGTTGTAGATCTCTATAAACTCGTTAATTTAATACTTGTTGCGATATGCCTTCGCTACGCCTTATCACGTGGCGTAGGCCACGTGCCTGCGTACCTAGGTAGGCTAGCTACTCGTATTAGCTTCTTATTTCTAGCTATAGGCTATATGCCTCCCTAAAATGTAGACTGTATATATAGGCTAATACGTACTACTATATACCTTATACTATATAGATTAGCTAACACGTATCACACGTATTATAGGCTATATACCTTATACTAGGTATAAGAGCTAGAATCGATAATATTTCGTTCGGTTGTATATGCGATTAGACAAGCTATAACTATAGTATTTCCTACACCTACTTCTGTACCAATAGAAACGATCACACAAGCTATAACTATAGCACTTCCTAGTCCTGCTCCTACCCCTACCCTGGTACCGACGGACGAACTAATCTACGAGTCAACCTTTAAACTAGGGGTACTACTTCTATATATCGATATACCTATAGAGGGTATAACTCTATCGTCTTTTTTAGGGCTTTAAACCTACGTAAAAGGATCTACTTTTAGTAAACTCTCGCTCCTGCGCAAGTTTATTATACCGAGAAGGGCTAGGAGGAAGACCTAATAGATGCTGGCTTAGAGCGCTTAGAGACGGGCGCTTGATAAAGGGGGGCATCTATAAGGCTCGTAGAGCCTCATATAGATTATATATAGATTACGTTAGCAGGCTAACGTAATAGCCGTACCTATACTATATATATATAGCTATTCTAGCTACCTTCGCTCTTCACACTTATTATTATCTATATATTCTACATTTACTATTCCTACGCCTAACAAAACTCGGCTACAGACTATATACCTACGGCCACTACTACGAGTCAAGCTATAATAGTATAGGATATAATACATACCTTAAGTTATTAAGTACTAGTAAACGCTTTAAACAGAACTTAAGGACTTTACAGTTCTACTAGAACCCAGCTAGGTAGATCGTAATTACTAGATTAAAACGAAGCCTATTAAGCCACCTAGGGGACCGTAAACACTACGATAATACCGCTTACGCCTCCTATCGTACTACCTACTACTATACTACATACCGCGAATCCTATAATAATAGCTTCGTCTTTACCGTAGTAGTTAATTATATATTAAGCGATATTATAGATATATTTAATAGAACTACTGTCTCGAGCTTTAGCTATAAGATTATAAATGTCTATAAGTACTATATAAACAAAGCAATAAAGTTCGACGGTATAGGGGACAACTTTATACTAAAGTTAAGGAATTTCTACAACGTTTATATTAGCGCTAGGCTACTAGTTAAAGAATAGCTAGTAGCGATATTAGCTATACTTAAGAGAGTAGCGGCAATATACTTCGAGACTTCTATATATAGCTTAGCTCTGATGCCTACTATATAGTAAGGCTCTGTTCACTTTGTTGGTGTAAAACAGGGTGAACCAATATACTCTCTTTGTGAAGTATGATAATCGATTGAAGGGCTAACTAAGGATGAAGTGTTCGAGGACTTAAGTACTCGAACGCTTGTATCATGTGACTATGTAAACATGTGACTTGTGAATAACATATATCCTAACACTTGTAGTACTTTTAAAAAGGTTTTAAAACGTATTAGAACTAAATAAAATAAGAACCTAAAATAAGTAAAACGTATAACTCCGAAATATATATAAAAACTCTATCCCTTCCTTATTCCCTTATAACCTAGGCGTTAGCTGTTACTACGATACTGTTTGTGTCGATTAGAGCCTTTAAGGCATTGTTTACGTTTACCTTAGTTATAGTATTAGCGGGATTAGTCTTACCCTCGATCTACGTTAAGTAGTCGATATCCTTATACTCGAATACGTCTCTTAGGTATATTACGTCGATTATTAGTCTCTTTTCCTTTATTGTTCTAAGTTTGACAAGGCATTTGTAAATAGACTTAGAATCTGTATAAATCTTAAGCGGTACGTGCTAACCGAGAATACGTATTAAGGTAGTCTTTATACATATCGCTATATCGTACCCCTAGCTGACTACGTACAGTTCCGAGGCAAGAACGCTCCGGGTAACTCTCTTACACTTTGTCGAGCTCTAGTGTAAAATATTAGCTTTGTTGTAACGGTCTATTAATACAAGAACCGATCCGAGCTAGGACGTAAAATCCGTGTTGTTTACAAATGAGCCGTCTATAAAGTAGACGAGTTTAATGTCACGAATCACGTGCTCACGTGATACTTGTCATAATAGGAGGCGTAACCCTCAGCAGGCACATCCAGGTTTCTTATAGCAAATAGGGATCGCTTGGAGTAGCTAAGCGATCCAAGGATTTTCATT
>UNPR01000415.1:0-14990 GCA_900536425.1 Hymenoscyphus linearis | reverse complement strand
GCAGGCCGCGCTATTCCCATTAGGCATCTCCATACTATCTCCGATTAGGCAACTCCAACCCACTATTGCATTCACTAAGCGAAGCACCAAAACACTATACCGAGCCACATTCACGCCCTCACAATTATCCCACAACTAAACTAAAAACGATTTCTTCCGTCAAAAGAGTAGAGTATTAATTTCCTTCCTACAGTACCTATAGTTTATTCGTAAGGTTACCTAATAAGAATCTATAATTCCTAAACTTATAGTATACAAGTACGTACAGAATATAGTAAATACGGCCTGCATATGAGTCTATCAGGTCGAGTTAGACTTGTTTTCCGCGTTACGTTACGTGATTTCATTCCATAGAATTTCTATAGAATAGGGAGGGGGTATAGAATGGAATTTCTTAGAGGCCTTAGTCGAATGGCATGGAATCCTTCTAGAGGGGGTCCGGGGATGGAATAGAATGGAATTCTAGATGTCGAATGTTGAGAGTATGTACTGTACAGTACCCTTTCGTAAGTTTATTCGTATAATATACCCCCAGTTCTTGTTCCAAACTCAAAGCAGGAACCTCGTGGTTCTAAATAAACCTCACAATCCCATCCATCACCAAAATCCGATATCAAAAACCTCGAGATCCCACAGATCCCACCCCTACAACTCCTAACTTAGGCATCAAAAGATACAGAATAGGACAGACCCACATATCAAAGAATCAAGCAAGAAAGTACCAATAGTAAGTCATATCCACATTTCACATTTCTCATTTCACATTCAATCTTAATACCGTATTTACACATTAGAAACCCTCCTTCCCCCCTTTTTCCTCCTAAACCTTCCCCAGAACCCAAGATCCCTCGTTTTATCCCTTTCTCTTTCTCTTTCCCTTCCGCGGTGCTCATTCACCTCACTATCCATCTCTTTCTTCTGTACACCTCCCCCACCAGCCCCAGATTCCCCCTTCCTAATCTCCGCTTGAATCTCATCAACCGTCTTCCTCCTCTGTAACGCAGGCTTAACAAAGTTTTCCGTATGGGGATTTGGATTTGCCGCACCCGCCAAACTCTCAATCTCATTCCCAAAGGAAATAGTCCTCGTCCTCTCCCTCTGCCCGGTGGTCAAAGGGGGTCTAGTCTCCGTTCCCGTTTCCGTTTCCCCAACAATCGTACCAACAAACTGTCCAGTCCTTTGTTTGATTCCCTCCACCGCACTAAGACTCCTCTTACTCTTTTGAATCCCCTTCAAATGCCCCCTCTGCATGCCACTAGTCCTCCCAACCCCAACACCAACACCCCCACCCCCACCAACCCCACCCTTCCCATCCTCATCCTCATCCTCACTATCCGTCTCCCCAACCACCTCTTCATCCCCTCTTCCCCCAATCCACCGCCCGAATTTCCCAACGTTTTCACGCCAGAATCGCATCCCGCGGTTGGTATTCATACTTCCGATAAGGAAGAAGAAAGGTACGCAAACGACGGTGAGGGTGAGACCGAAACGCCAGAATCCCGTTTCGGTGGGCATGTTGGTCATTCCGAAGACGGAGGTGACGAATGTGAGAGGGAGGAAGAAGATATTTACCAAGGTGAGTAATTTGATATTCTGTCCTTGTTGGACGGTAATTTCGGTTTGTTCAACACTTTTTCGACTTTCTAGAACACTGGTTCCGGAGAAGAGATTATCTCTTAGATCCCGGATTTCCTTCCTCCGAGTATTGTTTTCTTCAAGTAGGACGTTTAGTTTGTTGATTTCGTGATCGAAGTCTTTTTTTAGACTTGTTAGACGCTTTTTGAAATATGTGTCTCTGGCTGAAGACTCGGGGGATAGAGGCCAGAGAGTAGAATGAGTACCAGCCCATACGGAGTCTGTGAAGGTCTCCGTGTAGGCATCTATCATTGCTTTGATGGATTGGTTCATGGTGCCTAGTGTTTGGAAGGCCCAGAAGTAGCGGCGGGAGTAGGTGAATGCTGCGTCTTCGAAGAGAAGTTTGTCTCGTAGGTCACCATCGAACATGAAATCCGCCTTTAGATCTGTTAGTTGTGATTACCAAACGGGTCGATTGAAAAGGGAGGAATTGGGACGTACTGGTGGTGTAACGAGTTTCTCAATCTTCTGACATATTTCATCAAATCTCTTTTCAGCATCTCGATACTCGATCAGAAGCGTATTGAGAAATGCTTCAGGTCCATTAACGTAGTGTTTCGTGCTATCATGACTTCCACTAAATTCGCCCAAATCAGCACTCTACTCCCAAATAATCAATCGCAAAAAATTCACCCCAATCTCCCCTCAATCTCAAAGTCACTCATGACCACCACCCGCTATAGCAAATAAAAGGAACCTCGAGAACTCACGTATTACTCTTCCAATCTGGATAACACTCAATATTCAGCACATGCCAAGGACTCCAGGGACTATAAACATATCCAAACTGAGTTTTCGCTCTCCTCGCACTATTCTTCAGCTTCTTGATGGGTTCACCCACCAGAGAAAGTGCGACGATCGAACTACATCTTGAGATGGGGATGTGGCCGTCTGGAATAGAACGCGCTCGGTCGGATTGTTGCCATGACATTGGCTGACAGTCGTCTCCTATTAGGGTGTAGTACTCGAATGAGAAGACGAAGGATTTTTGCTTGCGAGGATCGGAAAGAAATGCGCCTTTCATGTGGGCCTGTGAGGGGGTTAGTTGGTTTTTGAAGTGGAGGTGGGTATATGAAAATGAAGATGAAGGTTTTTAGAAGGGGTATGAAAATTGGGCTTGGCTTTCTTTTGAAAAGCACTGACTGAGTAAGGAAACGATGGGAGCTTTCAAGATTATGTAGCATCTCTAGACTTCCTGCTACCAGCACAGAGTCTCAGATATAGACCGAAAACAAAATATGAGACGAGAAATGAAAAAGAATAACATACAGCAGTAGTACCCTGTTCAACAAACAGTTTATAAATATGATCCATATCAAAAAGGTGATTCATGGTCAAATGAATAGCCGCGAAAGCAATAGGCGAAGGTTCTCTCAAAATCCTATTTCAAGTCAGTAAAATGAATCTCATATAAAAATCCCTTCTGAACGATTTTCTCATTCAAAATTCTCAGAATAAGAAAACACAAGAGATTAAATGAGAGACAGATACCTACGTGATTCTCCCCACCGCCTGTCTCAATCTCTCACTATCAGTATTGACATCCTACAAATCCACTCATTAGCAAACTTCAAAACTCAAAACCACAACCCCCCTCTCATCCAAAAGCCAAAGAAAAGCCAAAAGAAAAAAAGAAAAAGACCCAACAAACCCTAACCAACCCCCAAAAAACCTCATCCTTCCCCTTCCCCTCACCCCCCTTCGCCGCACTATGAAGCGGCAGCGGCGTCCCATCAACCCCCACCTCAAAAACCTGATACAAACAATACCTCGCACCCTCCTCCCCAATCTTCTCCTTCCCCTCCATCGTCCAAAGATTAACATTCTTAACCCTCCCTGTCCTCGTAAAAAGACTCTTCAAAATAGCCAAAGACCATTCATCCCATTGATACCCCTTCAAATGATTTTTCAAATCTTCATCCGAGAACGACGTTTCCGCAAGAAGATCTTGGACATAAAGACTCTCATCGTCATCCGATGCATCCGAGTGATCCGAGGAAACGAAGGAGGATTTCAAAGATTTCCCACCCGTGAGTGTATTCCCCGTTTTCGGTGCACCGTCGAAATCCGAGATTTCCTGTGGTGTAGGTGGTGAACTTCGTCGTTTCAAATGACTCGGACGACTCGATCTAGTCGGTGACGAGATTTCCGTAAGAGAACTATGAAGACTCTCCGTGGTATTCGTCGTCGATTTCGCGGGTAAAGTTATGGAAGTGGAAGCACCACCACCAAGACCAGATAATTGCGACACGGGTATGGACTGCGCGAGAGCATCCTGAACCAATTGTAAGGTCGTAAGATAAGCCGTTCGTTCAGCCTCCAATCTTTTCAGTAATTCCCTGGTATCCATCATATGTATTCCATTTATACAGTACAACTTACAACCCCAAATACCAATCCCTCGACGTTGAACAAACCAGACAGGAGAAAATCTCGCTCAACTGCAATTCGAGAATTCCGGTGAAGTCCCTGTCCTGTCCTGTCCTGTCAATCCTGCCCTGCCAGTCTGCCAGCCTGGTGATAGTAAAAGTGGGGAGTCGTTGTCAAATCGGCCCTTGCCCCTGGGTCTTCCCTGGTTTCTACAGGGCCGCGGACGAACCAAAATAGGGGCCTGTAGATCTTGGCGATTACATACGCCATCGGTGAAGATATTTGTTTGGTCTACCGTCTACTCCAGTATCATTCCCCAGGTTGAAAGTGCGGTGAGCTTATGATTGGGTAGATACAGGTGGAGACTGACAGTTTGTTGTCAACAAAGACATCAATTGGTCAGGATCTCGAGAACCCCTGACGCTATAAGCGGAGCCTCAATGAGCCTCAAGAACCCGGTCAGTACTGTCCAGTCACAGGGAAAGACATCTTTTGGATTGGAACAATCTGGATTGTAAAATCGGATAACAACTAATAAGAAGCTTCCAACAGAATAATTAATTTCCATCCATAAATCCCATATCAAAATCCATCCTAGCGGGAAAAGTATACGTTAAAATAATTCTAGAGAAGCGAAGAAAAGAACAACAAAACAAACACGTATACGCAGCTCTCACCGCCCTTAATCCCTCCATCCTTATGTAATGCCAGAGTTCTCGACTCCCAGCCAAGGTATAATATAAAGGGTAGGACGTAAATATGTACCGAAAAGAAAAACCTTAGACACAGAAAACCAGGGTATATGTATAGACCAACGAAAATGTCCCAGGAAAATATGACGCATGTCGGTCCGTAAAGGTAACTTCCATCATCCCGCCCAACGTTCAATTCCCATCCTCTCATATCGTATCGTATAGTCGTAATTACTCAAGATTTACATCATCATGCTTCAGGCTATTCACCATCCATAGTGGATGGTACCTTTCACTTTTTTCCATTCTTCTTTTTCTTCTCTTTCTTGCTCTTCTTGCTAGGCACGCCGGTAGTTGGTGACAATGGCCCGCTTGGAGTAGCAAATGCGCTCGAGTCTCCGTCCGTCTCACCACCAGGAGACATTGGTGACATTGGTGACATAGGATTCTCTTCAATGGGGGTCGCTGGCTCTTCACCATCGTCTTCAGGAACATCCTCGGGCATGTCGTCAACTGGAGCTTTCTCAATTACTGCTTCTTCGATCGGCTCTTCGGCAGCTGGCGCAACTTCAGGTTCTTTTTCTGCGACAGGCTCATCCACAACTTCCGGTTCTGGCTCTGGTTCCTTAGTCTCTTCAATTACTGGCTCCTCAACTGGAGCCTCCTCTACTACAAGCTCGGATACTGGTTCTTCGACTACTGGCTCTGCAGCAGCCTCTTCGACCTTTTCTTCTGGGATTGGCTCCCCAACTGGAGTCTCTTCAACAGCTGGCTCAGGTGCTGCTTCTTCTACAACTGGCTCCGGCTCGGCGACAGGTTCTCCAACGACAGGTTCTGATTCCGGTACTGCTTCTACAACTGGCTCGGGTTCTGCCTCTTCAACAACAGGTTCTGGTTCCGGCACTGCTTCTTCCACAACTGGCTCTGGCTCGGCGACAGGTTCAGCAGGCTCATCAGCAGGTTCTGGCACGCTTTCCTCGACTGGCTCCGGCTCGGCGACAGCTTCTTTAACGACAGGTTCTGGTTCTGGCACTGCTTCTTCTACAACTGGCTCGGGTGCTGCTTCTTCAACGGCAGGTTCTGGTTCCGGTACAGTCTCCTCAACGACTGGCTCGGGTTCTGCCTCTTCAACAACAGGTTCTGGTTCCGGCACTGCTTCTTCTACAACTGGCTCTGGCTCGGCGACAGGTTCAGCAGGCTCATCAGCAGGTTCTGGCACGCTTTCCTCTACTGGCTCGGGTGCTGCTTCTTCAACAACAGGTTCTGGTTCCGGTACTGCTTCTTCCACAACTGGCTCCGGCTCAGTGACAGGTTCTTCAACAACAGGTTCTGGTTCCGGTACAGTCTCTTCTGCGGCTTCAACGACAGGTTCGGGTTCCGGCACAGGTTCTTCTACAACGGGCTCAGGGGCCGCTTCTTCAACCGCAGATTCTGGTTCCGGTACGGCCTCTTCCACAACAGGCTCGGGTGCTGCTTCTTCGGCCACAGGTTCTGGTTCCGGCACGGTCTCCTCTACAACTGACTCGGGTTCTGCTTCTTGAACAACAGGTTCTGGAACTGCCTCTTCAACTACTGGCTCCGGCGCCGCCTCTCCAACGGGCTCGTCAGCGGTAGGCGGTGTGGCCTCAGAAATCGCAGCTCCACCTCCAGCATTCGTGGAGTGTTCCTTCAGCTGATCTACACCCTTCTCGTTGAAGTGTACGCCTTCCGAGAGAGCGTCAATCTGAGCTCGTGCAGCCTTGACCTCTTCCAGAATTTCTTTTGAGGTGTCATCATCACCACTGGACAAAGCAGCGACCGTACCTGCACCCGCCGCACCACCAAGAGCAAGAGCGCCAATAGCCAAAGCAATCTCGGAATTAGAAGTCATGGCCTCCTCGTGGAGATCCTTAACGAGAGCGCCATGGGCATCAACTCCAGATTTAGAATCAACAACAGCAGCCTTGAGCTCCGTAATACCATTCAGAATCTCTTCTTGAGAAATGCCGTCCTTGATAGTTTCCAGAACAGGGCCATAAGAGGCAAGAATGTCGTGATTTGCCTTGATAGCAGCGAGAAGATCTGGATCGGATGGCGCTCCCTTGATTTCAGCGAGAGTTCCACTTTGTTCTTCTAAGGTACCGAGGATTGCATTGAGGTGTGTCTCAAATGCTGCAATATTTGGACCTCCCTCGCTGCCCGTAGACTCCTCGCGAGGTTGAACACTCTTGAGATCTGCAAATGCGGCTGTATGAGCAGCATGAGACTCGTTGGCACTGGCTGTTGCTGCCTTGATTTCATCAAGGGCTCCAGCGTGTGCGGTATGAAGGTCATGAGATGCCGTTGTCGAATCTTTGATTGCGGCGAGAACAACATTTTGCTCTTCTAAAGTCGTAATGATTGATCCAATTTGTGTCTCAAGGCCCGAGACATCCCCAGATGGCGCAGCATCTGCTGGCTCTGCTGGCCTGGCAGTCTTCAACTCGCCAAGGGTAAGAGCATGGGCGGCGTGAGATTCGTTAGATGCAGTTGTACCTTCATGAATGGCGGTCAAGGTTGTCTTGTGGTCGTCTAAAGCTGTCAATACAGCGCCAATCTTCTCCTCGAGAGGAGCCAAATCAACACTTCCGGCAGCAGGTGCAGGTTCGACTGATTTAGACTTGAGTTCATCCAAAGACACAATATGCGCTGCGTGTGACTCGTTAGAGGCATTTGTAGCATCCTTGATCTCGGCCAAAGTTGCTTTGTGTTCCTCTAAAGTGGCAGCGAGTGCGGTAATGTGGGATTCTAAGCCGCTCGAGTCGCCAGCTGGAGCACCTTCTTCAACAGATCTGGTGGATCCGCTTGAAGCTTGTACAGCAGCGTCTAATTTCTCAAATGCGGCAACATGGCTAGCATGTGACTCGTTGGCAGAGTGTAACGCGGTAAGAATTTCGGCACTAACATCCGTCTCTCTAATCTCAGTTAATAGTTGAGTATGGCTTGTTTGAGCTTGGCCCAAGTCATGTAGAGATGTCAGAATCTCCGCACTAATATTGTCCTTCAGTTCAGTGATGATGCTAGTCTGGGCGTCCAATTTGCTGATAATGGCGGTCACTTCGCTTTGCAGCTCTGCAACATCGCCTCCAGCCTCAACAGGTGCGACTTCGCGACTTGTTGAGGGACCGGCGGATTTTATCTCATCCAAACTTCCAGAATGAGCCTCCATCTTGGTGTGGAGAGCCGCAATTTGGGCTTCCAATGCAGCAAAGTTTGCATCGTAAGAAGCTGGAACGGCATCACCACCTCCCGTGGACTTGATTTGCTCTAAACTTCCAGAGTGAGCCTCCATTTTGGAGTGAAGGTCTGCAAGCTGAGCTTCCAAGGCAGCAAAATTGGTATCGTAAGAGGCTGGAGCGGCATCACCACTTCCACCAAGAGATTTGACACCTTCCAAAGCTTCCGCATGTGATGCGTGAGAGTCGTTTGATTTCTGAACGGCTGCCAGAATATCGGCGCCATTATCGGCAGCCTTGTGCTCCTCTACAGTAGAACTGACGGTGTCGACCTTGGAGCTCACCTCATCCACCTTGGAGCTCACTTCATCAATCTTGGAGCTCATTTCATCTACCTTAGAACTCAACCCAGCAATGTTCTCGCCCGTTGAGGCAAACCCTGTTTCGATATTTTCCTTGATGGTTGTAATCTCCGCCTGTAAGGCTTGCAACGCTGCCGGGTCCGATTCTCCTCCTGTCGAAGCTGCAGCTGGTTCAGATCCTTGATTAAAGGAACGTTCTTTGATTTCGTTTAGTATGGTAGCATGGGAGGCATGGAAGTCGTTTGACTTTTGAAGTGCCTCAATAACTTCTGGGCTGGTACTGGCGCCACCTGTTTCTGTAGGAGCTCCAGAACGCGATTCGACAGCAGCCTTCAATTCTTCCAATTGCGCAGAAATAGACTCTATCTTTTCTGATATGTCTGCTGCGCCCTTCAAGCCTGCCAGATCTGTAGTGATCGCATCGAGCTTCGTTGCGTGGGTTTCCAATAATGCTGGATGCTCTGCTACTTGCTGGTTGATATTTTCCACATTTTTGCCAAGGTTTGAACCAACAGCGTCCACAACCAATCCAATATCCTCCTTCAATTGGTCCAATTGCGCCTGTAGAACAGATGCTGTGGTTGTCGACTGATCGGTAAAGGTCTTTAGGGCGTCTAAATCGTCTTTGATGGGACCTAATGTAGCTTGTATAGATTCAATACCGGACGCGGCCTCGCTAATCTTTTTGTTGTTGCTCTCGACAACGCTCGATAGCTCGGCAAGGGTCATAACAGTTCGCTTGTTGCTCTTCTCGAATGACTGTTTGAAGTAATCCATACCTGCTGATTCGAAAGACTCTACCCGCTGCGGTGTTCGAGGACTCGAAGGCGTAGGCGTTTGCTCTAGGTTGCGCGACTGCTGAGTATCAATTCGTTCCAACATATTCTCTACACCTCTGTTCGTTTTCCGGAGCAGCACCTCGTGCGAATACACCGATTCCACCAGCGGCTGTAGGGTGTCGAGCGCATCTTTGATGGAGGGCGAGATTATTTTCGCCAAGTTTGATGCTATCGCATTTTGAAAAGTTTCGCTATTGAGGGCCTCGTCGAGGGCTTTTCGAAAGGCTTCTGGATCCTGGGCGAGGAATCCATTGATGGCGGTAGGACTGGTGAGTTCGGATTTGGATCGCTTCCCTTCAAAGGAAGCTCGTATGCGACTCGTCAATGGTGGACGAGAATTGGGAGCCATGGTGTTTTGGGTGCAACCAACCAAAAGTCAATTGCATTGGGGGACGATATTAAATGGGGAGGGGGGAGGGGGAAGGGGGGGAAAGAGAGGAGGAAAATAATTATAGAGAGGACGGGGGACAGCAGATGTTTTTCAATTACAAGACAAATAAGATACGGATGGAACGAACCCAGCAATCAAATCCTGCTGGCTGTCCCAGTCGCATACTCACCGTGCTTCTGCGCTTTGCGCCCGCCTTGTGTTGCTGCCGCCGCTGGCAAATCCTCGACCATGATGATAAAAGTGGGCGATATAGCTTGACCTCCGTTCATGCATCGAACAACGCATACTGAGATTTTGCCTGTCCAACGACGTATTTGTGACACCCCCAAAACTATTAAACCATTTAACCCCCTGATCTCAGACTCTCTGACCGGCGGCACGTTGTAATGATTATCCGATTCTGTAGCTGTTTGGGAGCATGGAGAGACCTAGAAGAGGGGTTCTTTGGTGTAATTTTGGTTGGAGGGGAACCATCAATCCGCTGGATGCTGGGTCGATGGGTGATGGGGACAGGCGCTTGGAGCACCACGTCTGCGTGCATGCAGCAACGAAAAAGTTTTATGCAGGCATCCACAGTTCAATAGCTGCCCATGGGGGAGTAAGGTCGGGCAGCATCCACTCCCCTCAGGCAGCATGGTTAGGCCTGCTGACTTGACAAGTCAACCATTTCCACCATCTTGGTAATCGTCATGATCTACCTATAGAAATGAGGAGAATATAAAAAGGAAGCCAAAAGGAATTGGCTCTAATCAAAAAAGGCAATCATATAAGAATCATATAAATTTAAGAATCGACTATGACAGCGAAGCATAATGGGGGTGCAGGTTTCGGCTATACTGATCGGACCGGCTGTGACCGCCCGAATTCGGTGTTGCGAGATTATTTGCCAAAGAGAATTTAGAAACATCGAATAATAAGAGACTTACTCAAGTACGACATACTGCGTGATCTGACAAATACTCGAACATTGCCAATATCTTCGCTGTAATACAACAGAATTAATGGCATAGATTTATAACGTTGTCAAACAATACAAATCTACCAGAAAGCTGATATCACTTCTCATAATCTACCCCGCCTAGTTTGAGCCTGTGTAAATAACTCAATCAGAGACGAAAGCTAATAAAGGTACCAAGACCTCTTTCCCATGACACTCCCACTATCAAAATAGAACATCATGAAGGCTTTCTTTTCAAACCAAGATTATGTTATTTAAGCGGAAGAACTCAAGAGGTCGAGTTGAATGAATCTCTCTCTTAATGTCCGCTTACCACAAGATCAGTCAGTACTCACTCATCCAGGTCAAGTAAACGAACCATGGTCGATTTAAGTTTATCAAACTGAACAACTCTTCGTTCCAAACCCAAAGAATTTTCCTTAACAACCATCCAATGAATCAAATCAGTTACAGCCTTGAAAAATGCGAAACCGCATCAAAACATCCAATAAGCGACCCTCCTATTTCATGCCGAGCAGAGGAGCATGGAATGGGGAAGTGCGAAAAGTCCGACCGAACTCCCGTCCGAGCCTCGGCTCAGCACCACCACAAGCCCAGGACAGGGCTCAGCTTTCTTCCGCTTGTGCGCGTGCGCGGGACCCTTGGATTATCCACGAGCCAAAAACCAAACGCAAACGTCCCATCTCCAACACCAACAACGCCCGCAATCCTTTGAAGAGATTTGTTTTCCTGAATTTGTGTTTTCCCTCTTTTGCTTTTGATATCCCGTCGTCGTCATGTCTTCCGGTACTACCCCAGGGGCGAAGATAAACCAGAAACTTGATGTTCTCCCTCCAGCGATCGCGGAGAAGCTACCCCACGTTCCCGAGTCCAAGGTTGAATTGAAGGAAGATGCAAAGGTCGCAGGCCAAAAATCACTCCAGGGACTGAGGAGTTTTGCAGCTGGAGGCTTTGGAGGAGTATGCGCTGTAGTTGTTGGACATCCATTTGATTTGGTCAAAGTCCGTTTGCAGACCGCGGAGAAGGGAGTCTACAGCGGGGCAATTGATGCAGCAAGAAAGGGTATCGCGAGGGATGGTTTAAGAAGGGGTTTATATGCTGGTGTTAGCGCCCCTTTGGTGGGAGTTACTCCCATGTGTAAGTTTCTCTCCCGTTGCCCTTATCACTTGCGCTCGGGGTTTGTTTACTAACATTAAATTCACAGTCGCCGTCTCCTTCTGGGGATACGATGTCGGAAAAGGTCTCGTCCGTAAATTTTCCACCGTTCACAACGATCAGCTCTCAATAGCACAAGTCTCAGCCGCCGGATTCTTCTCCGCCATCCCTATGACCGCTATCACCGCCCCTTTCGAGCGAGTAAAGGTCCTCCTCCAAGTCCAAGGGCAAAAGACCCTAGCACCAGGCGAGAAACCAAAATACAGCGGTGGAGTAGACGTGGTACGTCAATTATACAAAGAAGGAGGTGTTCGCTCTGTATTCCGTGGTTCGACTGCAACTTTGGCTAGAGATGGTCCTGGTTCAGCCGCATATTTCGCGGCTTACGAGTACATCAAAAGAGCACTCACACCCGTGGACCCAGTTACTGGGAAAGCGAGTGGGGATTTGAGTCTTGGTGCTATTACATGCGCGGGTGCAGCTGCTGGTGTAGCTATGTGGATACCAGTTTTCCCCATCGATACCGTCAAGAGCAGACTGCAGACCATGGAGGGAAACCCAACGGTTGGTGGCATCATCCGCTCTCTATATAAATCCGGCGGATATAAAGCTTTCTTCCCTGGATTCGGACCAGCTATTGCAAGAGCTATCCCTGCTAACGCTGCGACGTTCTTGGGTGTTGAGTTGGCACATCAATTCATGAACAAGACATTTGGATGAACAGAACGCAGCTAGATGACGTGAAAGTACAACGGAGTTTATGATCTCGACTTGCGGATGGAATGGGGGATGTGTATGATTTAGACTATTATTTATTACAGCGTGAGGGAAGCATGTATGTTTTGAAAGAAATCGTGGGAACTTAGAGCTAGTTATCATAGACAGAATACACAGACTGTCAATATTACCCTACCCATCTAGACTTCTATTTCTCTTTCTTCCCTTTTTTTTTCTCCCCTGATAGTCTATTAATCACATTCTTGTATTTCAATATTTCAAGATTTTAATAATTTTAATATTAGCCAAGCCTCATATTTTTCCTACCAAGATCTTATGTCAATATGTTTTCGCGCGAATACCCTTTCATCACTGTGACATGTGAAAATTGGTGGTCGGTGGGTAGGGTGGTTGGTTTCCTGTCTTGGCGTCCGAGGGGTTGGTTGGTCCACTTTCCCGCAGAGCCGCAAGCGAAAACTTGGCGGAGGTTTTTTTGGACCTCATAGCTCACTCCCTGGGATCATTTTTTTGGGGGAGGGAAGGGGGAATCATACGGAGTACTGAGTAGATGATTTATTGAGGTGGGTTGTGGAATTTCTTGCTTGAATACTCCGTATGTCTTGATCTTTTTCTGTTTTTAAGATCTATGGTTTGTGGTTTTTTTATGCTTGGTGTTTGGGTTTTGGAATCATACGGAGTAGATGATTCAGTGAGGTGGTTTGTAGAACTTCTTGCTTGAATACTCCGTATGTGTTTTTCTTTTTCTGTTTTAAGATCGAGGGATTTTGTTTTTTTTATGCTTGGTGTTTGGGTTTTGTTTTTGATGTCTACCTGGTTAGTCGTTCGTTGTTGGTTGCTTAGAGGGGTGGAAGGGGGTGAGGAAGAATGGAAGATAGGAGAGAGAGAATGAGGTGGGATATTCGGATGGGTAGTAAATTATATCTTCTCGATAAGATGTGGATTTACTCCTTGATCCTCATCTCTCTTGTTCTTCTGGTTCCGGTTGGTCGTTGTATTGTATTGCGAGTTGCAATACAATATAATCAACCGACCATCTTCTTATATTCTGATCTACATTGGGGCATTTCCCTCTTGATCCAGCTTTGAATTTCTCGGATTGGGGAGTTTTGGAATAGCTGCTGGTTACCATACTCTGTTTCCTGTTTTTGATTGTCCATTTTTCTTGCTCTGTTGTTGTTATTAGAGGGATTGTGCGATATCTCGTTGTCTATGTTTTGAGTTGTGGTTTTTATTTGATTTTCTGATTTTTGCTGTTCTTCCTTGGCGGTTTTTGGTTGATGCATTGCTCTCCTTAAGTGGCTGTCAGTGCATGAGAGTCAAGTATATGATTCCATGATGGCCTATGATTTTGTCTTGAGGGGTATGATGAAGTGTGTCGAGCTGTTTTGATGCGAAGCCAAATGATTTGATATTCAGACATCAGAATGTTTCGGGTTGTGCTTTCGTCATGCGTACTCCTCATCGACCCATTGGAAGCTTGGTGGTTGTATGACATTACCAATTTCATTTATAAACAAAGTCCCTATGATCTGTCGAAGCTTTGGCGCTTCATCTTTGCAGCTCAGCCCGCTGGATCTCGCAGCGTGCAAATCCTACGTATTTATTTCTATTCCGCATAGTACCTCTTGTCGCATGGCTTCATGCTACCTGAACCTCCGCAGATAATGGTGGATAGTGGCCTCAAGTCAACCCTGACTGCCGTCCCCCTCCCAAAGCCTCCCAAATTTGATAGCATCACGCGTTGGGTTCCACAACTACTCCACCCACCCACCTCCCATTGGCCCGCCTCCTCCTCGGCATCTCTTCGACCAATCAGAAGTCCCGAATCCGCCCACAATCCCGTTAGATATTCAAATAAGCAACAACTCGGCATCAATCAGCAAGTCTCTTGCCCAACTGGTGCGATGGAGAAATCGACCACACGTTGGAGTCAACTCTGGGAGTGCTCGTAGACTTGTCCTAGTCCTATCCGTCGTGTTGTCCTATCCGTCGTGTTAGGGGTCAGCTCTGGGAGCGCGGGAATGATTGTGGTGGATGGGTTAAGGGGACTCTTGTCCCCTAGAGGGACAACTACTGTCCCTCGACAACGTAATAAACCGTAAGGTTTTCCTGAGACCCTTTCGGGGGTCCATAAGGTTTTGCAGTTTTTTTGGTTGGTGTTCTATTCTTTTTTGTTCTTTTTTGTTCTTTTTTGTTCTTTTTTGTTCTTTTTTGTTCTTTTTTGGGGGTTTGGGGGTTTGGGGGTTTTTGTTTTAGGCGAGGGGGCTGGCTGGTGGGTTGTTTTGGGTGGTTGGTTGGTTGGTCTGGGGGCGCGTTGGCGTAGTGAATTCCCTCGAGCTCGTCTTGGTTGGTGGGAGCCTAGCTTCGTCCTGTCGCGATACCTGTCTATACCTGTCTATACCTGTCTATACCTGTCTTTATCTAGCTTTTACCAGGCACGTTGACATAAATTCGTTCCTTTTTATGTATTTTCAGAGCGAACAGTCGTAAGCGCTATTAAGCATATAGGTTTTTTTTGTAATAGCACTGGGGAATATATTAGTATATTACAGATTTTAGGATAAACATTAGTATAAACGTATACTCGACCCGCCTATAGTAGTAGTAAAAACGTATAAAATCGGGACGTATTAGAATAGAGCCTAGGGATATTCTT
>UNPR01000327.1:0-35910 GCA_900536425.1 Hymenoscyphus linearis | reverse complement strand
TTAGATTAGTTAATAAATCCCTAGATCTATGCCTAAAGTATACTAATCTTATTAAAGTAAAGTTAGCTCTAGATATTAAGATTCTAAGCGTTAGTTTATAATTGTCGAAGGTTAGTTTATAATTGTCGAAGGGAGGTAGTAAGGTCGATAACTACTTAAATAAACTAATCGTTATTAAAGTTATAGAGTGTGACAAGGTCGGAATACTTAGAAGCCGAAGCTAATAGAGCACCGAACTCGTCGTAAGTTATATTCGGAGGAATAGATATAGCGAGTACGACAACTAGGTTAGGTCGAACTCGATTTAGAAGAAGGCGATTAATATATTAGGGAATTACTAGAAGCGTATAAAAGACTACTTTAGAATAAGGTTAAGATTAATCGCGAGCCTTCTAAGAAAGTCCTAGAGCTAGCTAATATTTATAGTCTATAACAAAGAATCTACGCTATACCCGATTAGGCTAATTAGGGAAGCTCTATCTATAACAACATTTAAAACAACATTTACTAAGCGAGTCAACAAACCTACACGTGACCACATTCTATCTACAACCACAAACCTATACGTAACTACATTCAATCGATAACCTAAATCCGCACGTGACTACATTCACCTAAGCTTCGTACCCTCACAGGTTTAAGGGTAGAATATGTGGAGAATGTTAATTTAGATTCCTGGGAAATAGTCGTAACAGGCCTGTCTATATCTGTCTATATGTTATCATGGTAGTATATATACTCTCAGAACTCAGAGCGCCATATCGGTATATCCAAAAGTTAAAGTCAAAATCCGAGATGGAGAAGGATTTCGGATTTAAAGTATTGTTTTAAGATTAGATTAAAGTATATTCTATTTCGAGGTAGGTACAGTAGGTAGTGGCGAAGTACGGAGTTTTGTTGTTCTATGTACCCTGGCCCTGGCCCTGGTATCTAGGCTCTAGGTTCTAGGGTAAGTCTTATTATACAGGTATGTAGAGATATAATCATAAATACTGTAGAATGGAAATTGCGCGGAAGGAGAGGGTTTAGAGTTGTATTTAGGAAGGAATTCTGGTTTTTGAATGAAGTTTTTCGAATGAGCGTGATATTATAATCAAAAAGGGTCAAGTAGAAGAAAGGAATAACGATTATCAATTAGCATGATGATGCTTGCGACAATTCAACCATTCAGCTTGGGAACAGTGTTGTTTATTCGGTATGACTGTAGTCCAAGGTACACGTAGTGTAAATCGTATTTTTATGTCTAAGCACTAACTTTACAAGCTTGTATACTCTGGTTTCTCACCGCTTTAGAAAAGCTGTTAGGCCTCCTAGTAGAGTTCGAACCCTTGGCTATACGAGCCGTCCGGAAATCTATTTCCTAGTATTGTAGTAAAGTAATAATATAATCACATACACCGTTCCAACGATAACACCCTTTCCTTCAAAAGCTCGCTCTTGATAAAATTCACATCTCAAATGCTCTTCCTATATTTCCCACAATCCCCCTCTTATAAAAACACCTGTTGCATGTTATCCTTCGCCTTCTTCGTAGCACCATCAAAAGCCTCCTACACATTGACATCCGTGTTCGTAAGTACAGGACTTTACATGCTTCCCGCACGCGTCGTTACAACTTGCGAGATCAGCCGCATTACACGCCTGTTGTTGGAATAAATAATTAGCTGCTTGCTGAATCGCTTGGATTGTATGCTAGAGTGTGAGAAAGTAGCGACGACGATGGGATGAGATATGAAGATGGGAGATGTTGATTCTTGTTTGACGTACATCAGGATCGAAAGCCGCCAAGACGGTGGTGGCTGCAACAAAGAGGGAGAGCATGGTTATTGTAAGACGCATCGTGTTGATGTTTGTATTTTTGGGTTTTGAGGGAGTTTGTGAGGCTTTGTTTGTAGTGAGAATAATGTTTTTAGGTGGATGTTTGTTAGACTATGTAAAAGTTCTGTAAGTTGAGATACGAGAGGTGATAGTGGTGTTTATAGATACTGTCGGGTCGCCCGATATCTGAATGCCACAGCGGAATCTGGGAAAGAATCAATATATAGGAGTCCCGTCTCGAAATCAAACTATATTTTATTACACCCGCTCCCCTGTCACTGATTTCATCATAGTGTTGATTTACTTGAGCGAAAAACTTTCGAAAAACTTTATTTTGAACTGTACTTATAGTTGAACACTTCTGTGATGCCCTGTAATAATATCCTCTTTGAGCAAAGTTCATCGTGTTGTTACGAAGTACAAACCCTTGAAGTTGGATGACACAGGGGGCAGGGGCAATACTTTGCCGCTGTACCATCGTAGTTGTCACTATGCCAGGTAGTAATTCAATAGCCAGAGAGTCAGTTTGGTTTAATAAGTAGAAACATACAAGCAATCGGAAACTATCTCCTGATAGATAGCTGTCATGACATCATGATAGTATGTGGCCAATTGTGCATGCCTTGCAGCAACAAAGCCACATTTTTAGCCATTTTTAGATCTCGGATGTAAGCTCTGGAGTGTCAATATCAAACCTGGAAGCATTATATTTACTTGGTTGTCAGTTATGCGGACAAACTTCGGCATCTGGAACTTTCCAATGGACACGGAAAGTTCCAGGTCAACTCTTTGTTACCAGGGATATCTCCAGGGAATTATTAGTTGAAAAGTTGAGTTATGAGAGGATTACTTTATAAATTGATTGTATTTGGGTGCCATCTGATCAGAGTAGCTGAGTAGGTATTTCAACAGGGGTCTAATTAGTGGTTCTTTTTGTAATATTTTGATGTTTGTATTTTAAGCGAGGACCATATCTTTCTGACGCATCCTACGCAGGGATGATGAGATGGATCATGGGCACGATACTATTTGTACAACATTTCAGCCTTCTCAATCAGCTATCAAATCTCGATGCTTCAATTTCTAAATCAGAAAGAACAAGAATTAAGTAAATCCAACGTTTCCTTTGTTAGATTTAGCGTTTGGTTGAAATGAACAAATTCAGATAACGCAAACTATTTGTAATTGTAAATATCGGGCATGATATATTAAGGCTTGGATATAATACTTTCTAGTCAACTATCTGGTTTGCCATTCGGTGTCAAATGTGGAACAATAACAGACACGATAACAGAGAGCCCAAATTATTACAAGCTATCTCATCTACAAACGAGACTTTTATGGCTCTGAGAGATAACCGAAGTAGAATAATTCTTCAAAGAATATAACATCCTCTATACACTATATCCTAGCGTCATGAACGACAGGCCTCAATTGATTGGACACCGACAACGAGACCTGTTGGTTGATTATTTTAGTCGGGATACAGGTGCAACTAAATTGTATTTTATTCGTATTGTGTAAGGAGCTAAATAGAGTGTGAGCTACGGGTCCTACTTATACTGGTAGATCACAAGACAGGCCCCCCTGATTCCCTCCTACAAACAAGGCCTGTACACGGCCTGTACTAAGCCTGTACAAACCAATAGTAAATAGCAAGCGTAAAGCAAGTACAAACTAGAGCAAATATAAAACAGTAACAATCAACAAGTGATATCGCGACAAGACTAGAAGACCAGGAGTTGGAACGTAGTACTATAGTTCTGGTCTACGTAAGGGTAAGTTCAATAATGGGCCTTTCCCCAGGGAGTCCGTAAACAAAGGCAATCACCTGGAGTTACATGCAGAGAACAGTGGAAATCTTGATAATAGGACGAAGGGTAATCTTACATCATTGAAAATCTTCGGAAGAAATAATGTCCCAAGATTGACACAGGCTTCAACATTGAGGAGTCTTAAGGTTATGGGGAAATATGATCTGGACTGGAGACTAATGATACTGGTTTACGTTTCGTGCCCACTCCACTATTGTAAAAAGGAGTCTTGTGTTTTGCAGTGTGATAGTATGTAGCTGATGGCATCTATTCCTGTTTATTTGACGACTAAAGGTCAAGAATACAGGTGTAAATAAGGTGATATTGCATTCGTATGCATGAGGAGCTAATAGGGTGTGGGCTACAGATCCTACCTATACCTGTAGGTCACATGACAGGCCCCCCCTGATTGCCCCCCTACAAACACTACCACAAACAAGGCCTTTACAAATCAAAGGCAAACGTAAAACAAGTACAAACAAGTACTGAAAACCCCAAGTGATTATCGCAACAAATCCAATCCTGGCGGGATGAACTGGCGGATCAATAAATCATAAGTAACGAAGATAGATGCTATAGAATTTTTTAAAAGTAATTTCTGTATTCCGAAATATTTACGTTATTCATCTGTACTGGCTAAAAAAGCTCTGTTCTTTTGGCGTCTTTTGGTTCTGAGTAGCCCACTGTTATCTTATGTGCTAACAAATTAACAATTTCTACACTTGTTATTGTATAGTAGAATTGAAAATGAAACTTGATACAGTACATACTCTTAGCTCTGGATACATGTATTAGAGAGTATTTAAGTTATAGTAAACACCAGAAAAGTTTATCTTATGCCCGATAATCATCTGGGACACACATAGAAGAATAATACCGTTAGTTGAGAAAGGCAACGTTCTCGCTGGTTACAAAATGAGATAATCTTGGGAGTGAAATAAGTGCATGTGTTTCAATAAAACCTTGAAACATGCAGCGAAGTCAAGTTGACAAGGAAATAAAGAAGGATGTCCAAAATTTGAGCGAACATACTTTTGCGATGCAAAACATCTAGTCTGACGAAGGCGGACCAGCTACATAGAACAAAGCATCGATATCAATCTCAGCTTCTAGCCAGTTACACACGGAACGCTTTCCAATGAATAAATCCATCTGCGGTACACCCCAAACATAAGGATAAGGATAATGCCGCGGATGCAGAACAAGACCTCTACCAGTACAGCTTCCAACATCATTACATATTAACAGCCGTCTTTCATCGCCATGTTTCCCTGTTCCTAATCTCAATACTTTATCCCCTAGACTCACACCGTTGTTGGCAGACCCTATCATACCTGTTGTGGTGATGAAAAGAACGATCCCATGTTTTTGGAACTGAAGTGCGCCTTCTTTGGTTATTATCCTGAGAAAGTCAACGAGTATGTCTTCTGGTACATAAGGTTCTACCTGCGATTCTCTTCTAAGTGTCGTCTCTTCGTTGTGTTTACCCTTTACGCCTTTCAATAGACTTGTGAAACCAAAGATGGAACTCATCTTTGGTTTCTTTGGTTTTCTTGTGGCTGAGAGTACTGTATTGGTTTTTGATCCGCTGCCAATGTAAGGATGAGAAGCAACTGGTGGTAGCGAGCTTGCTTGGAAAGTTATTGCTTGCGGAATCTTCTGAGCATTGGAGTTCAGGTCGAAGTAGGGGATTTGCTTCTTCGTATGAGGTTCGCGAAATACACAGGCGATGATTTTTCTATCTACTAGAGGTGTGGTGGTGCATTCAAATCGAGCCATATTTTCTGCCTCAGATGAGATCAGGTCAGAAGTACTACTAGTGGTTAACTTTGACTCCTCAGGGCCATCAACATCGTCAAGAGAACTGAGGGTGATAATATTCCCAAAGTCCTGCGCCAGACCAGGTAACACGGAATCCGTGCCCAGAGATTTCAGAGGTGTACTAGTATTAATAAATGGTCCTTTATTAGTCGTGTGCAACTCTGTCTTTTTTCTTTGGAAAACCGCCCAAAGATCATCTGCAACCAAGATTGGCTCACGCCCGTGATGGGTAATATCATGTCTGATTAGATTGACACAGATTGATCTCAAGTCCATCGAGTAATCGACTGAAACGGCCTTATTGCAGCAGAGGCGGCATATGGACAAGAGGCCAAAAAAGTTGTCTCGAGCATCGTGGCATTCAAATTTGGAAAAGCTTCGTATCCCTTCGCTCAAGGTCAAATGTTTTTTATTGGCCTGTCTTGTCGTAAATCTTAGTCGACGTTCGCATACACTGTATGCAAATGTTTCCATCAGATCGAAAGCGTCGTTATCCATGCGAGTATTCTGAGTTTTGATTTTGTTACAAAGGCACGCCATCTTTCCCCAAGATATGTTGTACCGACCACATTTTATATGCAGCCTCTTCGCAAGTATAACCTCCTGGATGATCCACATACGGCCCCAATAACTTCGGCTGAACAGCTTTTTTAACCCATGGAGTCTGCGATCGGAAGCATTGGAAATATCAGAAATATCCGAAAACCACTGGTGGTAACCTTTCATATGCATTTGGTAGACGGGGTGGACATTCTCCAAAGCTTCGAGCGCAACTAAAGTATCATCCTCGGTGCAGCCATTAGGATGATCTTCCTCACGGCCAATCCAAGCTATAACTTCCTCAGCTTGTGTATAGACTTTTCCCATCTGAGCAACCTGGTGACCCCGCTCCGCTATATCTCCTTGATTGATACACAGAGCATCAATCCAAAGAGTTCTGATCTCCTTCTTCTTCCGGATGTGAGATAGAGCCCACCAGAGATTGTCTCATACAGCAACGTCTTTTCCATTAACCATGCGCCGGTCTGGACATTGTCTCATCACCCCATTCATAGGACAGCGCTTTATATTTGGGATTGGTCGTGAGATTGGAAATTTCAAGAGTGCATTCGATTCTACTGGTAATAGCCCCGGGTCTGAGGTGAAGCAGACGGATCTTGTGATCTTCGAGCGGCGCATAGCATATGGAACTGGGGAGTGTATCCATGGCGTGACTGAAATAAAGGGCGAAAGTCGACAATAATGTCTGGGATTTGATCAGTCTCGTATGTTTGAAAGATCTATCAATGATGAATGGAGTCAAGATTTCAAAATCCGACAATGACGCTTGAAAAGATATGAGGTTTGACAGGTCCTGGAGGTGTGAGATCCAGCGGCGCAGCACGCAGCATGAAGTAAAACGATACCAATCAGAGACCAACACACTTAGCCACCAATACCCCGCCCTCACGACAAAAAAAAGCAGCAAGGTTGTCTAGGTGGGTTTTGGTATTTCATTCTAAGACAATATTTCTATTTGTGTATTATTTCTACAGGAATAGCTAAGGTAGATAAAGTACAAAATCCTACCTACAGGAAAGTTAAGCGGGATCACGTGCTTCCACCCGAGATGCCAGCGACAGTGGTACAATCATCGCAACAAAAACACAACTAGAAGCTTTTACTCGAGTATCATTCGCTTACTTGTGCCTACGCCACATCTCCCAAGAGTAAACAAATCTCCCAAATAGGAAGTACTGTACAGCCACAATAGCGCGCCATACAACAAACCTCGACCACGCAGCCAAATTCACTCACAGCCACATTCACCAAGACTATCAAAACGATGAACCACATACCAAGGGGGTAGAAGAATAACTCCGTGAAAAGGTTGCAGTTTATTGGTATTACGAAACTAATTACTGGTATCATCCAAATCCCGCACGTCTCCCATCATAAACACAAAACAACCCCACCCACCAAGCGCGCAAAAAAGGAGGAACCAACACCCGCCTACCCCTAAACCCCCAAACATCTACACAAGAAATGAAAATGAGAGAGCCATCAGCAACTCCCAAATAACAAAAGGAAATAATTTAGTAGTAAAGAATCAATAGATCGGCCGTCCCTCTTGCCACCTCGATGGCGGCACATCAGAGCTCTCATCCGCCGCATCATAAACTCCATACGAAACCCTCCCCGATTTTCTTCTATCCCCAGTTGCTGGCCCACTAACGGCGCCGATCCACTCCCACACACGACTAATCTCACCACTACGACTCTCTCGTTGTGATGAGCGGACATTAGAGTTCATTTCCACGACCTTACGGACTTTCTTCCAGATCGCCTCTCTCTTCGCAAGACTATGTTGGTCTCGCAAGACATCATCTCTTAATTGGCCGATACTGATCCAGTTCTCCGGGAACGCGTCGCTATCTTGAGCATGAAGACTGGCTTGCGAAGCAAGTCTTTCAAGAGTCAAGGAAACGAGTTGCGGCACTGCTAAATTCACAGCAGCGCGGAGACGTAGAGCTCGACGAATGTAGAGTATGAAGGATCCCAGGAGGATCAGAGCTCCAATTTGGATGCGATATCTTGCCAAAGAGTTTCGGAAGGATCGTTTGAAGGCGCAGGTGATGGGGAGACGGGCGAGAGAGGTGGTACTGAGGATTTTTTCGTTTCTGTGGAGGGGATTAAAAACCTGGTTAGTATGTTGTTGTCAGAAAGTTTGTTGGTCGACAGTTTGGAGAGGGGAGTGCTGCAAAAAGACAATAGAGGAACGGATCAACTCACCCATCAGAAACACTAATAACCTCGTCTCTTCCCTCAATTTCTCCAATCGCACCGATCCAAAGCTCTTCAAACTCATCTGCGAGCATTCCCTTTCTCCGCTTCTTGCTGACTTCTTTTCTCAACTCCTCAGCATCAATTCCAAGATTGGGCTCAGGAAGTCCTGCTTCATTGGTAAGGCCACCACACTCATATTTGGCTTTACGCTCTCGCAACTCTTCCACGGCACGGTCAGCCACTGCCTTAACCCGACGGACTTTATCTCCATCAGGCTCACAAGTTGGTGGAAGAGGAACGATACCCCCAAAAGAAAGTGGGTGTGCCTTCAGAACAAAATCAGCCTCACAATCTGTGTGGAGGTGTCCTGAACAGTATGCATGTTGAGGGCAAGGTTCGCATTCCGGTTCAACTAGAACTTGAAGCCAGTCTGGAACCTCGACGCCATCTGGAAATCTTTCTATTGCATTTCGTCCCACACCACAGTATCCCACCGCAACCTTTTCCTGTCTATACCACATAGCATAACCACCTAGAAGAGTGATGAGAATAACCCAAATTGGTCCAGTGAGATTGAGTCCTCCATCCTGTCTTCGGGTTCTGCGTGGTCCTAACACATCGACTCCTTTGGCGGACTGCTCTTGTTCCATCTCGAGCTGCTCCTCAGGCGTGAACTCCTCACTAGCTTCAACGCCATTATCATCGATATCTACCAAACCATCATTGTAATCAATGATCGGAGCGGTGAAGACGGCGGCCTTTGGAGGATAGATTCCATCGTCAATTTTTGGTCCAGCAGTGCGCCTTCTATTTGCAGGTGTGACTTTACGATTTATGCTGGTATTGCCAATAGTTCTTCTTCTGTCTCCCCTTAATTTGGAGTCAGATACAGGAGAGCTGCCACTCTGGAAAGGATTGTCATACGTAAAGGCACTCTCTCGTCGCCGGGATCCTCCAGTTTCATCGTCGGAATATTCGGATTTGATCTTTCGGGGGGGTGCAACACTAGCAGCACTAGGAGTTGCACTCATCCTCGGTTTTCTAACAGTTCTCTGAAGCTCAGCATCTGTACTGTTTTCGTTATCCGATGTCCGAGCATGCTTCGTGCTTGCTCTTGGGACTCGCTTTGTCGGACTACGGCTTCTACTGACGCGGGGAGGATATTCGGGTTCGATATCCTCAGACCGTAGTCTCATAGAAGGTTGTCTTCTCGAAGATCGTGGAGGTGGCGCTGGAACTTCCTCCTGCTCGTCTATCTCCTCCGTCTCCTCTGTTGATTCCGACCCAGTGGTCTCCTGTGAATCCGCGGCGTTTGTTATACCCATGCTGGTCCTTCTGGCGCGAGCTCGTACTGCCAGGATTCTTTTGGACTGTGGAAGAAGGTCCTCATTGAATATCTGTACGAGTTGACCTTTCTTCGCGGCAGAAGGATAGTTGACGTCGTGAGATACGAGAATCGATCGAAGCCGTGGAACGGTCAGAGTTGCAGGGTCGAAGCCCGGTTGAAGGTACTCTAATCCTTCGTAGTCAGACATGATGGCGTTTCGTATCGTGGTATGCTCGAGAGGTCGTGAGGAGGGGTTGCTCGCGAATAGCAGCTTATCAGGCAAGGAGTGTGTAGCTTTTGGGAATCTGGACAAAGCAGCTCACATGCACCGATCGCGATGACGTACGAGCGCAACGGGATATGGTAGTATTGCAGAGGACTATCAGTCCAGCACCACGGTCCAGACCTCGCGCAAAATGAATCGGCGAAGTTCTGAAGAATCTTGATCGGTACAGGGAGCGGATTGGGATGTTGTAAGAAGCAAAGGACGAATAGTGGGAGAAAAGGCATTCGGAACAAAACAGAGGTCTTTTTCTCCGTTGGCCTGGCGGCGCCACAGTGGCGGTGCACAGCTAGGCAGCTGCAGCCTCGGCAGCCTTGTGATATTCGCCACTCACTTTACTCCAATCTACTCCTTGCAATTGGACTGATATACTCGAGTACGGTAAGAGTACCAACAAAATTTTTATCTTCTAAGGTTTAGTAGCGTAATTATTAAAAAGGTTCTCAATCTAAAGCTCTTTGTTAGTGCATCACATTTTGCTGAAATACCGTAATAATTGGTTTACAAGATACCATCTTATAAATAAAAAGTTAGTTTTGAGGCCAAAATGAACCTTATCTTGTAAAAAAACTAATATCTTACAGCATAATTTGCCCCACTTTTTTGGGATGGCTGGGTTAACCAACCTCGTTATCCTATGTTTCACTCCCAACCACGTCCAACCTGTCTAGTCGTTCAGGCCCATTCCACGTCTAAGATTAAGTAAATTTTTGTATAGAGAATGAGACGAGGAATGGGTCTTGAAATCATTCCAAATGGTGGCTATAGGGTGGTTGTAGGGGGCAAGTCATAAATTAGGCGAGTGATTACAATCACATCTACCACCTAGCTTCAATTTTTTCAAAATTTATATGCGACTTTTTTAGGTGATATCTTTAAGGCATACTTTTGCGTACCTAATCCTGCAATTGTGAGTCTTTTAGAGCATGTGGTGGTGTTGTAATAAGTGGTCGAAGAGTGATATAAATATATCGAAACGAGCTCCTAGGCCTCTAATTGGTTAATCTTATAAGATAATAGTTTTTTGAACAATTAGAACCTTATCTTATATGAAATGTTATCTTATCCACGGATGTACTCTTGTAAACCAATTACTACGGTAGGCAGATAAATGGACAGGAAGCTGGCTCACGTCATATATATACCGAGATACCTACCTAGATCGACAGGAACAGCAATAAAAATACCCAGGAAGTCTCTCATTATCAAAGTTTGATTCTAGATCTTCCAAATAAATAAAGCGGTTGATCGAAAATCTTATTACCATTCAAGAAATAGTTAAGAGCTTTCTATTAGCTAGTGGAGTTAGTTGACTACTTCTAGTCTTTTCATACTATGCTTCCAGGGTCATAAAATGAGTTGAAATGTTTTCACACTATTAGTATTATTAGAAGAAGAGACAAGATTTCGCATATGGACAGAACTCGAGAGTTTATATAATTTTGCCGCACAGCTTTTTTTCGTTGTTTTTGTAAACCATAAGGGTTCTTTTCTTGCCAAAATCCATGTAATAAACACTTCGAAGTAGCCCAAAACTAACGTTCAATACTTCATCCAATCCCAAATCAATGCAACGCACTAACGCCAACATACCGCTCATCCTCCATTCTCTTATTCGATATCGATCCTCTTAACCTCAGTCCATTCCTTCTCGGCTTTAGGAACGGTCACGACAAGTACTCCATTCTCCAACTTGGCGGTGATGTTGTCGCCATCAACCTCTTCCTTCTCGCCATCTCCAGGAGGAAGTTTAACAGTGCGATCGAACATACCAACCTTTCTCTCGCTCTGCGTCAATGTTTGTAAGAAAGCCTCATCACCCTTTCTATATACAACCCCTGCCAAGTTCAAAACTCCTTTCTCCACATCCCAGTTGACTCCTACATCTTCTTTGTGGGCACCTGGGAGAGCAACATGAAGAACGTACGCTCCCTCAGTGGAGAAAATATCAATTGGAGGCACAAAGCTGTCTTCGCTGTTGGCCTCTTCAGGGACCAGAACCTCCCCTGATCGTTGTGGGCCAGCAGCTCCAAATGCACCTGCCTGTTCAGCGTAGTTGCGGAATGCCTGTGCCAACGGGTGTTGAGATAACGAAGTCAGGAGTGCATTCATATCGAACCCCCCAGAGCCGTAGCCACCAAATGGAGGCATTCCTCTCCCTCCATGACCTCCCCATCCTCCTCGTCTGTGTTCGTGTCCTCCTCTGCTATGTCGACCGCAGCCTCGACGACCACGTCTGCTGGGAGAGCTCTCTCTTGCTTCTCTCTGCTCACCTTCTGGATGCTCGCCGTTCGGTGATGGACTTCTAGATCCGTGAGATCCTCTGGATCGTCTTCGCTCATGGGATCCTTCGCCTCGATGACCGTGTCGTCCTCGATAACCACCACGACCGCCCCACGGATCACTAAATCCACCTCGACCAAATCCTGGTCCACCGAAGTCGAAGCCAGTAAATGGTTGAAATGGTTGTGGGGGAACACCGAAGGGATGACCACCAGCTGGGTGGTCAACACCTGCTCCATTTTGGTCGAAAGATCGAACAAAATTCCAAAAGGGAACTTCTTGATTATTGTTGTATGCCATGATTTGTTTTGAATGTGATGTTTCGAAGATAGAATGGTTTTGAAAAATGCAAGAATAATGATGAAGAAGAAATGAGAACAGCAGAGGAAAGTGAGAAACTTATAGAGGAAATAGAGAGACACCAATAGGCAGAACAAGCGTCGTCAACAAATATTGAAACCACTGGTACTATCATAGGCAGCAAACTTGCCTCAAACCTGTGTAGCGCCAGAAACGACAGCTTACGCAATTAGAAACCATGAGTCTTCTTTCGAAGTAATCTCTGCAACGCGATTGGGAGAATTTGGATGGTAAAGGCTTTCAGAGCCGCGTATGCCTTCACAAGACCAGGCCCTATCTCCAACGCCACAACACTCTAAAGCAGTGAGTCAACCAATTCGGACGATGGTTCGGGACAATGTATCTTTTCTCGGATCCGAAGCAAAATCGCCACCACCTGCAGACCTTGAATCTCGGACACAATATACATCACGTGCACAAACCTTCCTAGCGAGTTCGGTAACCAATAACCACCTCGACAAATACGGGGAGCCGGCCTCTACTTCTTTCCCCGCGAACCACCACTCATCACTAAAAATCAAGCACTCCGTCACAGTCGGCCAGACCCTCCTCGCACCAAGAAACTCAGGCTGGGCAAATATTGCGATATGCAACAAAAGACTGTGCCCTCCCCGTGATCCCAGATCACGCCTCTACTATCGTGAAGCAGTGCTATTTTCCCTGGATCAGCTCTGAGTCCTGGAAGAGAGGCGAGATGATTTTATATCGACTGCGGGACAGCGAAATCTAGCTGGACTCCATAGCTGTTCACAGCCACTCCCTTTTCAAGTAGCCAAGACAAATTGCGTTCTTGGCGGTGGATTTTGCCAAGGTGTGGGAGGGTTGACCTTGGCACGTGGATAGGGGTAGCGACTTTTGTGGTGAGGGGCCAATCATGTTTGGGGTTGTTTTTTGGGGAGGTAATAGATCACTTACTGGTTGTTTCTTCTTTATATGTTTACACTGGGTATTTTCACAGTCTTTAGAGCAACTCATTCAATTGTTTTATAATCTTTCAAAATTTATTTTCTACACTATCCAAGATACTTAGAGCAGTCATTGACAAACGAAAAAAGAATTGACGCAATAAGAATCTGATGACGACTCAGTTGCAGTCTCAGTATTAGAGTCGTCCTCAGATTCCTCCTGGGCAGCTTTTGCGTATTCAGTACACGTTTCATCGTCAGGTGCTGGCCATTCTAAGATATTTGGTGTCACCTGGCAACGCAACCAAATGCGTTTGGCTCTCTTACATATTTTTGTTGCGACTATGGGGGTTTTGTGGCCACAGGGGAAGTAGTATCTCAAGGGTGTACACATCGTTCTGTAATCTTTGTACTGATATACTAGGTTGCCGTCTTCGATGTTTGGCTTTTTCGATGTTGTAGTATACAGTATCTGGCCGCAGAATAGAAGAGGAATGTTGAGAAAGTACAAAGTCTTCTGCTTGGAACGAAGACACGACGAGCCAGAGGCTCAATTTGTAGTTTTCCTGAGAAGAATAGGCACAAAGACCCTTGAAAGGACCCATTGTTATGCTCGACAAAGAGTTGGAACCATTAGGCACCTTCTCCATTGTCGAATCAAAGCAGCAAAACTTGGTTGCACCTTTCGAACGGCTGAACAAGAAGAGGAGATGTAATCGATCACCAAATGAATGGTTAACATCGATGTTAAGGCCATCAATTTTCCAATGCTCTGGGTTGGCTGTTGCAACAAATAGTCTTAGTGAAATTTAATAATCTTTGCTTTGTTGGTGTTTGGACACCAGGACTGTTTTTACGCCTCAACACATTTGCATAAAACTCATCATTCTTGATGATAAGATCCGAGAAAATGGAAAATCATTTCGATCTTAGCAGAGCGGGAACGTTCTGGCATTTTATCCTTACAAATACTTTACTGCTTACTTGTTTACCGAGGCTTTGGCTACGACGTACGCATTCCTCCACAGATAGGCATGACAAAGGTTCATTACCTATATGAGATTGGAATCTTCCAGGATAATTATACTTGAGAAAATCTCATCACAGGAAGAAGAGCAACGGATTATTCTAGTCCAATATACACAACCACCCACCTCAACATTTCAATCATAAATCTTATATTATTACCATGAAAAGATACACCAAGACTGAACTCTAACCTCGGAAGCCCGAACCCGGAGACGAGAATCCAGTCCCTATCAAGAACAGAACCCCTCTCACTCAATACTCTGAATATTCACCACCTCACCATAAGCGTCAAATCCTAGTCTCTTTTTCGCAATCGATGCTTTGACCGGATTTTTAGAATTAAAGATTTCATCCAATTCCTCGAGCTATTGGAGGTCAGTCCAGATGCAAGGTTCAAACAGATTCGAACGAAAAGGTGATAGCGGATTGGGAACTTACGGTACGATTCTTAGTCTCAGGGATAAAGAAAAAGACAACGATAGCCTGGATGCCACACCATATCGTGAATATGATATACGTATGCCATCCAATATTTTTCAGAGCCACAGGCCATGCGAATTGATTTAGCAGTCCAGCTGAAAGAGTTGAATTAGCATGACTTGTTCCGTGTAATTGGAAAAGTTTCACTTACCAGCAGCAACCGCAAAACCGGAGAATCCCATTCCCTTAGCACGCATTTCAAACGACAAAACCTCCACCGGATATAACGCCTGAAGAGGTGTAAATCCAATTGAGAAGACAGCACCAAAGATAAAGATGAATGCCAATGAGGCAGTACCCGCAGCTTTGTTCGTCCCATATAATTGGGTATTCGGATCGGCTCCCGGAGGCAAGGGAGGAATGGACTTTGTGTAGATAGCTGTGGAAATTGTTACGGCCAGCCATACTACGCAACAGCCAATATTGGAAAACAGAAGGAGTGGTCGACGGCCGATTCTATCAACCAGCGCGGCGCCCAGTAGTGCGAAGCAGAATTGTTGGCAGTTGTTTATCAGTGTGACGTTCGCTTGGCCGATTGAGCTGTGAATTCCAACGGTGTCGAGGACTTTTCCTAGGAAGTAAGAGAGAACGGCTACTTCTGTCAGCATTACACATTCCACAATTGGAGACTTGACGTACCGTTTCCTGCCCACTGTCCAAAGATCGAGATACAAACATTACAAAAGAGTCGGTAGCATGTTGATCGGCTCTTGAATAGCGCAGAGTAATCCCACCAACGCTTATCAGCACCGTCCATTTCCAACAAGTCCTCGTACTCATTTAGTTGAAGCTTCACCCACTCGCTATCAGGATTACCATCTCCATGGTACTTTGTGAGCATTGCCTTGGCTCTATCGGCCTTCTTATTGACGTATAACCATCTCGGAGACTCTGGGAGGAAATATGCGGTACAGAAAATGATGGCTGAGAACATCAATTGAATCCAGATGATCAATTTCCAGGATGTGTTGCTTTGGAAATGGATACCCCCACGAGCGACTCCACTCGCGAGGATAGAACCGGTGAACCTAGAATAATGTCAATAAACAACCGAGGTGAGGAAGCTGGGAGACCCACCAGAAACAATTGAAGATGGCTGTGACAACTCCACGGTATGCTGGATGAGATACCTCTACCACATACATAGGACCTGCAGCCGATGCAATGTTGACACCAAACCCAAGCAAGAACCGACCTCCCATAAATTGCTTCGTTCCATTGGATTGGGTGGCCACACCTTGAATGATAGTCCCAAGAATGATGAGGAGGCAAGCAATCCACATGCCAAATCTTCTCCCAAAAGTATCTGCTGCTGGTCCAACAAAAGGAAGGGACACTACACCGCCAATTTGATACATCGAAGTGACAATACCTGCCCAAATCCCCGCATTCTCTCCGTGGTAATAATCCAAGAACCATTTATTTTGGAGAAGATTGTTGATCAGACTTCCATCGTAACCATTCATCGTGGCACAAAAGAATCCGATGAAGCAAGCCAGGTAGAGTTGAGTTGTTGCCCAGGTGAAAGGTCGAGGTGGTTCTTTCAGCATTGCTTCGTTGAAGGCTTCATTTCCCCTCACCATTTTTATCTCAACCTCTGCGTGTTTCTGAGGAACTCATTAGCAATACTCATGACACTCCCTTGTGGCACATACTTCTTCCTCGCTCATCTTTGGGTACTTCTGGCTTTTGTTGCTTCCTGCATGACTTCTAGGCGTCTTTGGTGGAATTTCAATTCCTCGAGCTTCATGACTCCTTTGTGTTCCCAATGGAAACTTTTGATCGCTAGGAGGATTCTCGTGGCTCAGAGGGGGAGCATGAGTCCTAGTAGGAGTTTGCGATGGAAGTTCATGATGACCAGAAAACTCAGCAGCCTTCTCATTGCTTGTTCCTCTCTCCATCTTGAATAGAACAATAATACGATACCCAATTGAAAGCAGCAACGAGCCAAAATCAGGGAGGCTACACCAAACTCGAAATTCTCTGGGTCGCGAACAGACCTCAAAAAATGAGGGTACAGCATCTGCTATGTATGCTATGCATTTCCAGATGCCCCTGTCAATGTCACCACTGGCTTGACAGACATCCAACCCATTTCAGTATCCCTGAATCGACACAAGCACGTCTGACCCAGTAGCAGAATTCTCCATATCCCCAGATTCTTTCAAAGTTTATCCATCCACTCCATAGGTGCGCTCGTATACCTCGAACAAGGTGGTTCCCTGACCCAAGAGGTGAAGCTCGTCCTCCACAAATCGCTTGCCACCGGTTAAATATGTTGCGAGTAGCACGACAGTTGAGTGATTACTGCATTGAATACAATAAGCAGATGTGGCAAGGGTGTTCTAAAGATATCCTTGAGATGACTGGGGTTTTGCCTTTTATCCTTCGCCAGTTGAATTTGTTGGTTCTTTTTGGGTAGTATCCAGACCAAACAACTGAAAGGGTATTGAATGTAGATGTCCTCCTGGACACGTTGACTCTGTTCTAGTATCTCACCCACAACTCACTTCTTTTTCCCAATGCGCGATATAAACATTGAAATGAAAGTTCCAGCCATGTACCTCTAATATTTGGTCCCTGAAAACATATTTCTCTCGTTACAACAGCTCAAACCTCAGACCCAATTTCATTAGCCTTTTCTGGTAACAACAACACGTTACCCCGCATTCTGAATAAAGGAATACTTCCCCATGGGGCTAGAAAAAAGCCAAAATCTCTCCTCAGAAGAAATCCAGTTGCGCAAAGCAGAACTTACAGAGCAAAATCATTCAATTGGCCTATCCCTGGTGGACATCCCCATCGAACCCTCAACGGAGCACCCCCCTCCGTCGCCAAAAGAAGCATCGCCCTCGGGTATTTTACAAGGATAAAACCACTTCCCTGCCAGCGATCGTCAACCCCAGACTTTCTATTCAAGCAACTGAAGAACCAAGGAATCTTTCTCGTTTCATTAAAACCCAAGCATTGATTTCTGAACACTCTAAATCCAGGGCAGAAAGTCAGTTATCAACATCATCCAAGTACCAAGTTGCAATGACCCCTAACCTCCTCCCTCTTTTTCTCGAAAAGGTCATTGTCAACTTCAACCAAAAAGATCTCAATAAATCAAAATTGGCAGGTATGAGAAACACACACCACAGTACAGTACATATGTCCCTCGTCTACCCCTTTCCGTCCCATACAACGAGCAAACAGGAATGCCACTCGAGGAGGTAATCAATACTCCCATGTACTGCAATATACAGTACATACATGCAAAGACCCCCTTGACACCCCACGTCCCCTCTCCCCACGTGGGGTTTTTCTCCAACCCCGCATGTCGCGAACTGAACAAATCAGATCTCAGCCAGACAAGCTTTCCACGGTCTCCATCCCGTGTCTCCAGCCCGTTCAGAATTCGGCTCGGGACCTCGAGTTGGATTTGGGAGGTACTCCGTATCCGTACTTTGTTGGTCTGACTTTACTAGTACGAGTACAGCCCAGATAGAAAGATACCATATCTCAGATTCTACGGATGTATCTCCGATCGGGTATATACCTACATACATACAGTACAAATATTTTGTCGTCTATTACACGAGGTGGCTGACTGGTTTACACCAAAGTCATCTAGAAAATATCGTTACATCTAAACAAACAATCCCCTCTATTTCATATATCTACCATCGAGAAGATAATTCGTGCATTATTATAGATGAAATGCGGTGTATTGGTTACCATCAAGTGGTGTAACACCCGGTCAACCATGTGCGACACGAGATTGAGTGGTTGGAATTGCATTTTGCGGAAAAGATAAGATAATGAAACCGAGAAAATATCACAGGGGGGGAAGTCTGGTGGTATGCATACTTATACATGATACATTGATACCTAACTCGGAGACGACGGGAGCTAGGAAAGCTCGCTACAGTAATCTTACCAAAGATACTGCAATGATTATTCTCCACCACAGTGCAGGTAGGAAAGCTGGGTTAGCTCTTGCCCTTACAGGGTGAACCAAATATAAATTACACCTACCCTGTAGCTCGATTCCTTACGACTCGGAGGACCTATAAGGATGGTGTACCCGATTGCGGTTCAAGCGTCACGTTTTCAGAAAAGCGAAAAAGATGACCGTTTTTAAGAAGAGCACTTTTAAACCTAAACTCCTCCCAAATCATCGAGCACTGTTAAAGCCAACGATAAGCCAGTAACCGTAGCAACCATCTAAATGCAAAGTAACTCCCGTTCCGTTTCATTAGACATCATTGCCATACGTCCCTAAGATAACTTTTTTCAACCAGAATAAGAAGAGAAAAACGCCATTATATGCCTCCCTATGCTACAAATAACAGTCGCTTGATTAAATCAAGCGAACCCAAATCCCTTCGAGTTCTCCAACGCCATCTTCAACTTCTCTTTTAGTACATCCTTACTGCTATACTCCGGGAGTAATAGGATCCCATAGCAAGTATAAGTAGTCGGTAGATGCACATCATCAATACCGTTCCGCTGGAGGGTGAACTGCAAGTTTCGCATCCCTCCAACAGGTACCCGATCACTCGCGGTGACGAATTCTAGTAGCTTTTTCTTGGTCGCGAGATCATACCGCTTTACAATGCTCCAGAAATCCCTTACTGTGCGATGGGAGGCTTCCCAGCCAATGTAGCGTGTTGCACGTCTCATCTCGGATATGTCGATTTCTTGTATACCCTCCACAACAGATTGCAGAGTATCAGGATCGAAGAGAGAAAGAGAGCGGCGATCGACGCATGTGAAGAACCCAGTTCTGAAGGCCTCAAATTGAGGGGAGATTGAAATATCGGTCAACCAGCGAATGTAATCACTAACAAAATTGTTCCGATTTTCATTTGTTACCATTGGCGCGTCTTCCGGATTCCCAGAGGCTTGTGGATCCGAGAATTGCGGCCATGGAGAGGAATTTTCCATCTCACGACTAACTGCTTGGCCAAACTGCTCAGTGCTAAACTCGTAAGTTCGAGCAAATACATCTTCAACCAAGCCATCTTTCTCGTCCCATTCCAAGAGCGAGGTCAAGCCATTTGTCAAGTCCGGCCAACCATCCTCAATGTGATGTAGCTCAGTCACTTCGTGGCCTAGAAGTTTGCGATACAAGGCCTTTGGGAATGTGACTGGAAGAGTGAGCCCATTATACACAGCCAAAGAGACTATAGTCCCAATGAGCTGGAATTTCCAAAGCGGCTCTGGTGAACTTGGCTGGAACCAAGTCATTTTTGTTCGGGCGTCAATAGTGAAGGTCCCATAATCGGGATTGAGGGCTTCTGCGATGGCTAGGCGGAAGAACTCCTGTTGAACACCACCAGAGTCCAAACCTTCTTCGCCACCACCCTCGCCCAAACGAACCTTCAAAGGCCGCATAAGTTCACGTTCTTCTCGTCTCCAGACGGCATTGAACGTGTCAACCAACACACTGCGACGACTTATCTCCAGGACTAGAAATTTCGAAGTAGCAACACGCAGACGTTCGAACAGTCGATAGCGAGCATTCTGATCAGTCATTAATTGATTTTCGGAGGCTATTGAATGCACAAGACCAGTCGTAGCCTTTCCAGATTCGTATGCTTCATTCATCCGAGAATAGTTGATTGCACGGAAGTACGTTACTAATGTGGAAGGATTGAAGAGATACGGGTAATCGAGAAGGTGCAGAGTTCGTCTGTTCGTCTCGAATGATAGCCATCCAAGTGGCATACTAACTGGGTCGAGTCTTTCTGCAAAGTACTCGGTCCGGAAGTGAATATCTCCTAGAAGTAAAGATTTTCTGTGCTTGTCTAAAATATGTTAGTTGAAGTATTTAAGATGAAGAAGGGACGGCTTACAAATTGCAGCCATCATGGCTAGAGCACCACCAAATGATCCGTCAGCGGGGACCTCTGCAGAACCGTCCCAGTCTTGAAGCATCACGGTCCTAGCCCAGTCTAAAAGGAGAGTCGGAACTCTCTTTTCATGTAAATCGCGCTCTTGATTGTGGAAGTCCAGTGCAGGAATTGTACCGATATCAAGGAATTTTAGTGTTGCCAAAACGCCTTCCAAAACGTCAGGCTCACGCTTGCCATCAGCTCGTATATCGTTCCGCAACTCCATCAATTCTGTGAACCTTCTTCTAGTGGATATGGAAGCAAAGAGTCGACGGGCGAGTCGAAGAGCCAGATCGTTCGTGAAGGCATCCTCGTATTGCAAGCATAATTTAACTGGTTCGAGAGAAGAAGTTTCTCTACCCAACATCGCCAAACCAAAGGATCGAATCCTAGACATATTTGCTAACTGGCGTGCGTCAGTTACGAGAGGTGCAGCGGCAACAAGAGCATGTAAGCAGATGTTAATCAATCTCGCTGCTTCATTATTGGACAATGATCTTTTAGGGCTTGAAGATGGCTCATCTTTTAACCAATCTTGGAATGATTCTAGCGATTCCGGGGGATTGAAGAGGTCGGCCGCTGCTAGCCATAGACTGTCGAATACCAGAGATGGAGTGACCCGTGTCAAGCGGAGCATCAAATACCACATTGTTTGAGTATCGTACAATCGCTGGTCACAATAACTGAAAGACTGTATGAGAGAGTCCGATTTCGAGAGCACGTCAAAAATTCCTTGCTCAATGAAAGACTTCCATTGTTCTTTTGCCGTTTTGGAAAGGTATGTTCCATTTCTCGAAGCGGACCCTCGCCCTTGTTTATATGAGCTACTATTATTGAGCCACCTCGTTAAAGGCTGCGAAATTTCGGCAGGGTGTAAATCGTGCTTCTCCAGTGTCCCATGAGACTGCAAGGTATCGCACAAAAAGTTCAGGAGATCAATTGGGAGAAGCGAGAGTGACTGTGGGAGGATCTTGTCTTCTGCTGGCAAAGAGTCCGGTATTGGATTTTCTCTGCTAAGTTTCTTCACGTCGCCTTTTGTGGACAACTGCGAGCCTCGTCGTACATGGTCAATAACTTCATCCTTGATGGGATCTTTCTTCACTTCTGAAAGGAGTTTAATGGTGGCGGTTTTCATAATCGATGAAAATTCTCGCTCGGGCATATGCATCATGGGGGTTGTGATGAGCGTTTTTCGAGATGTGGACAGTGTACGCTTCGTTCGCGGAGGTTGAAATTGCTGTAAATCTATCATATCGGGTGTGTCATTTGTCCTCGATGATAGATTTAGGATGCCCTTGGGATTCTGAGGTTCGTGGGCTTCGTGTCTTCTACTACCGTTTAGTTTCGAGTTTCGTCTCGTAAGTGAGTTGGCAACAGTCTTGGAATCATTTATAGGGCGAGATATTTGTTCATTGGTACATGATTTAGTTGGCGAGAATTCCGTTGCTTCAGTGTCCTGATTGTTGTTTGATGGATGGGAGTTGGTTTTTATTGATGGTTTTGGGACTGGTAAGGGCATAGCCACTACTTCCTTCTCAGGTTTGGCTATGGAAATGGTCGGCCCTCCGGGTTGCAACAGAACCTCTCGTTCCTCCTCCTCCGGTCGAGATAATGCTTCCACATTCCTTGGAGTGAGCCATTCAACCATCTTGAAAGCTACAGTGCCAAAGACATTTTGGACAAAAGACCGGTGGTCTATGGGTGTTGGCTCTTCGTAAGACGGTGCCCCCAGTTCCCTCTCCCTACTAATATGATTCTTATCTATGCTAGCAGTTGTCGTTGCATGCGCGGCGCGTGCGCTGGTACTAGAACTTCCTCTTGATTTATTATTGGTTTTTGTAAAAGCTCGCTCGTCATCCGCGCCTCGCCTTCGATCGGAGCCAGTTGCTGTAGCATCCAAAGTCTCGCTACTTGCATCCCTCCGTGATGTGTAAAGCTTAGGTGTTTTTGGAGGAGGTCTATCTGCGCTGGGATTATGGCAAAGTCCTTGATCTGGATTGTCCTGGCTTGCCATATATATCGCTAGCGTGCGAGCACTCGTGGCATTATATCTTCGAACTGGCGCACCCGCTGCAAGACGTTTGCGACATGAGAAACAAGTGGTAGTACTGCAGTTTTTGACCTTGCAACCATATCTTATCTGAAAGATATATCTGCTAATATATTAGCAAATTTCCGATGGTAAGTCGATGGCATTCATGTGGTATTATCACCTCTCTACTAGAAGCTGGAACTGGTGTCGCCTCGCGGCGCGGTGTATGGTATATATGCGCTTTGGATCCTCCACGTCCACTATGAAATTCTTCAATTCTTCGGGCGCATCTTCAGGAAGTCGGGGAAAAGGAGCCGTTGCCCACAAGGCTGAGTAGACCTCATCTTCAGAGGCAGGATCTTGACCATCGCGGAGGCCTTTGATATCTCGAGTCATGTCATTTATCGAGAGGATGGCGGATGTTGTTTTGGAAACGTGTGTCGCATAAAGAACTTCATCCGGTGAAGTACGGAGACCAGTGCGAAAAGTGGATTGTTGGGTGTTGTTGGTGTTGACTCAAGGTTTCCGGGGAGAGACGTTAGCTTGGGTTGAGTTAGTTAGGTCTAATGGAGGGTTTTGGTGCTTTGGTACGGAGTACACGTCGGGACTCGAAGTTGCCAAGAGCTGTTGACTGGTATCTGGGTGACTGGGTCGTCGACTCGTCGGGATCGGGGTCGGGGGTCGGGGGGTCGTGGCCAATAACGACTAGTTCCCGGGGTCGGAAAAACGTGCCCGGAAGCTTCAGAGTCACACGGGTGACGCAGTGGCGGAAAGCCCGCAGTGGCCCAGTGGCCCAGTGGACAGGAAGCGCAAGACCTCGAGCGAGACAAAAACCCCCACCACAAAATTATGCGAAAGATTGCAAACCCAAATCTTCCATCACCGTCCATTTGTCACCTGTCAACCGTGGTGCACTACCTACCATATTCAACTCAACGCTGGCACACAGTCAATCTGTCGCCTCCTCTGATATATTGACATATAATAAGCCAGACCAAGCGACAAGATCCAGCGCATCGCATCGCATCACATCGCCTTTCAAAGCAGAGTATTAGCACTCGTTCTTATCGGCATCCCTCTTATCGAGATTTCCCCTCCTCCACCATCACCACCACCCCACTACAACAATTCAAAAAACAGAACACCAAAGATTTGCCTTTGTTCGACCGATATCAATCAATATGGCATCAATCACTGCGAGCAGAGTCTCTGCTTCGGCTCAGCCAGACACATCGTCGACTCATCCGTACACTTGCAATACCTGTCAGGTGGCGTTCCGGAACAGCGAGCTTCAGAGGGGCCACATGCGCAGTGACTGGCAGTAAGTAGGCCCAATTCCACAGTGCGCGAATCACCAAACTGACCGCGATACGTACAGTCGATACAATTTGAAGCGCCGTGTTACGTCTCTTCCTCCCATCTCCTCCGAAGTTTTCACCGAAAAGGTTCTTCAGGCACAGGAATCCACCACTGCTGCCGCCAGCAAAGCGGCCTACGAGAATACATGCACAGTTTGCGTTCGAACATATTTCAGTGAGAATGCATACATAAATCACATTGGAAGTGCAAAGCATAGAGCAAAGCTGGCGCAAGCGGGAAGCAAAAAGGCAAACGATGATGCAAGATCAATGCAGAGTTCAACGTTCTCTCTCGGTGAACCAAATGTATCCAAGGAACGCCTCGACTCGGACTCGGAAGAAGAATTGAATGAGGTCGTTAAGGGAATCAAGAAGACTGAGTTGGATGAAAACCAACCAGTCAACGAGAACGGCGAAGGATCAGTCCCAACGGCTTCCTCGGTAACTGCCACAGAAGACGAAATTCCCCACGAAACTGCTATGAAGCGCTGTCTTTTCTGCAATTATGAATCTCCGTCTCTGGATTTGAATTTCGACCACATGGAACGTATTCATGGAATGTTCGTACCTGAGAAACCGTACTTGGTAGATCTCAAAGGTCTGTTCGGCTCGCTCCATGAGAAGATTTACGAGTACCATGAATGTTTGTATTGCGACAAATTAAAGCCTTCAGTTTTCGGTCTCCAAACTCACATGAGGGATACTGGTCATTGCAAGATTCCGTTTGGAACGGAAGACGAGCAGCTGGAAATTGGAGAGTTTTATGATTTTACGAGCACTTACTCTGACGTTGAAGATGAGTCTGACGATGAGGCTGAGCTCCCAGGCAAAAAGAAGAGTGGCGGGGTCAAGCTTGGGGCCAAGAGACGTGTTAAGCAAACGGATGGAGAGGGCGATCAGGAAATGGAGGATGGTGATGGATGGGAGACCGATAGCTCCGAATCTTCACTCGACTCTGCAGATCTCACAGCGGTTCCTTTGGACCAACGTCAGCACCAATATGAGAAACTCGATCAACACCCACACCACTCTCATTCTGATCCTCGACCACATCGTAACAAGGATGGCTGGCACTCTCATGCTCATAAGCACGCCCACGCCGTCTTTTATTCTGATTATGAGCTTCATCTTCCATCTGGGAGAACGGCCGGTCATCGATCATTGAACAAATACTACAGACAAAATCTACACAACCACCCGTCACCGGCTGAAAGAGCAGAGCAGCTTGCCCTCGAGGGAGCAGCTGGATCAGATGAGGAAATGGATGGTCAAGTAGCACGTGGCGATGGAGAGCGTGGTCGGGCTATGATCCCTCGTTCAGAAGGTGGCTTGGGAATGATTGGCGTCAGTGACGAGAAGCGAAAGGAGGTGAAAATTGCCGAGAAGAAGTCACAAAAAGCCGAGCAACATGAACAACGGAAGTTCCAATGGCGTGTCAACAAAGGGGGCAATATGCAAAAGCATTTCAGAGTAAGTCGAATTATAAGCAGCCATACTTGCTCTCAGCTAACCATTTTATCAGGATCCATTACTGCAGTAATTGGAAATACCAACGGTGGTGGCTATGGATGGACGGCGCAATATTTTGAATGCGCCGATAGACTTTCACCTACATTTAGATAGACAGTGGTTACCAAGAATGGAAAGAGAATTGATACTCACATCAGCATTTACTTCGAAGTACCAAGTATGTAAAGAAGCTACACCCAACAAGGCTTGGCTATGACTGCCGTGTAACCCAAGCCTTGTGTGCTTCGTTGATAGCCTCTTGATATTTGTAGGTGCCGCTTCCATTGGCACGAACGGCATACCCCCAAGGGTTTCAGCCCCAATGATGCTGCTGGAAGGTGAAGTTGTGGCAGCAAGTGCAAGCTAGGTAATCTCATTGATTCTGCTTTAGAAGTAATCGCCCCGTAAGTGGAAGCGCCAAACAATTGTCAAAGCCTATTACCCCTTTTTCCATACAACCGTGCCAATTCGGGTATTAGTAAAACATCAAACAAACATACCGACTTTTTGCGGTGTGACAAGAATGAATGCTTCACAAGCGAATCCTTCTCACGACTTGTCGCCAATTATGCAGCCTCAAGATAGACATATGCCTATAAAAGTAGTTATAATCAAAAGTTTCTGGCGATGTTTCGAACTTTACAGGCTGGGCGGCATCAGGGGGATTTACAGAAGCAACAGAAGCTCCAGGCCTGGCGGGCGTCTCCCAGGCCGGGGGTCAGGCTCAAAGGGCCCCTTAAATAGCGTGTGGGCGGGCCAGTTGGTGCACCCAACCCCATGGAACCTTGTCAGAAAGTTCTCAACTGCACGGCTCAGGCTCAGGACGGGGATGGACATTTCCAGCTGCAGAACCCCTTGAACTGCTTCACTCCCCAATTTACAACTAATCTGCACCACAACTTCTCTGCTACGCAAACTTGAATTCCTCAACCTTTCTCTGCAACTCTCGTTACCTCCTAAACTCTTTTTTTTATCCTACCAAATATTTATCTCTAAGCTAGCTACCTTCGTTGGACCTCTCCTTCTCCTGCGACCTGAATATCAGATGCGATTGTGAAGCTATCCTTGGGCGCAGAAAAATATGGCGGAACAAATGGGTACCCCAGGGTCCAACGCCGATAACTCGATCAATGGCGGAAAGGGAGGAGCGCCAAAAGATAAAGCATGTCCATTCTGTCACCAGAAGTTTACCTCCTCATCCTTGGGCCGACATCTTGATCTGTACATAAAAGAGAAGAACCCAAAACCTTCAGATGGTGTCCACGATGTTGACGAGATTCGGAAGATGCGAGGAGGCATTACAAGAAGACAGCCGCGAAATTCTGCTTCAAGGAGAGAGGACTCTACACCTGCGGGAACCCCTAGTAACCATGACAGACGGAGTCCAGGAGGACCGGATTCGGGAGGTTGTTCACCAAGTTTACGGCGGGATGATGATGAGAGAGGAGCACAGTCACGAAAGACTGCCTGGAAGATAAATGCTGCAGGATGGGAAACCACAGGGGTCATGAATGTTATTCCAAATTTAAGAAATGGAGACTCGGTACGGAGCTGGGATAGTGAAGATGGAGCCAGGAAACTAGACAACAGAGGCAGATCAGTGAGCAAGCAAATGCTAGCAAAGACCACTTTTGAACAGAAGCAAAAGATGATGGATGCCCTGGATAATGCGCAAGCCGCAAAACTGGCACTGCGAGAAATACTGGGCTCCGTGAGGGCTGCAAAGTACGTACTTTCTTCCTGGACAAAGGACCATATACTAACGAATACTAGACGTCGTATTGAGGATTCTCAAGTTTTTGACTACGACCCCCTTACCCTCGACTTTCCAAGTATCGTACTCCGCTGTCTCCCACCTCCTCCTACACTATACCAAGCAATGCCCATCGCGTCTTCCGCATCGTGGTCCATACAACCACCAGATGAGCAACAATACCAGGCATTACGAGAACATTTCGCCAATGAGTTCAACCGATACAGAGTGTCATGTCAGGTAGCCACTACGGTTGCCCAGGATGATTTGTCCTACCCACCCCCACACCCAGACTTTGATGATTTACTCGATGACCCAGCAGAAATCGCACGCCGAGCAGAAATCGAAGCCTCTGAACTCGAGTCTCGGGTATCAGAGCACCTTCACGCTGTTTTCACCCACTGGAACTCCTTGACCCACTCCAAGCGGCAGGAAGTATGGATTCTAGAAATGGCACGAGGCTTGGGTCGTCAATCTGAGGAGATTCAAAAACTGAAGAAGGAAAAGGAATATGCTCAACAAGAAACAGCACATCTAAAAATACAGGTGGATGAATTGAGCAGGCTACAACATCCAAGAGAATTCAAGCTGGTGTCACCTTCGACTATGCCAATCGATTCAGACACCATGAGTAAACTAGGCGAGATGGGCTTGTCTAGAAAATACGTGGGCCATGACATGACCAGTGTGAACCTACATCTAGACAATGCAATTGAACGCGCAATCGGAAGATGGAAGATAGTCGTGAAAGAGGCAAGAGGAAGCGGTAGCGGTCTATTAGCGCAAAGATCACTGAGCGGAGACTCCGCACCACAAACCTCTGTCCAACTCCCCCCTCAGAACCTCGCCCCTGTGCGAACCCCTATAACACCTAACCCACCCCAACTCCAGAACCACATCAGCCATCAACACACGTCCAGCAATATCTCCAACCACAACGTCTCCATGTCCAATTCCAGCAACAACCTCCCCGTCCAAGTCCAAGTCACAGACCTCACCAGTCAAAGCAACGACGACATGGGGAGCGACGCTGATGCAGATGCCGACGCGGACATGGATGACGATGATTCATACATGGAGATGAACGATCTGCCTCAGCAGACCCGCGCCCCGGAAGCGCCTATGGCGCAACCGTCGAATAACTTTCGACTCCCTAATGGAAATGGACAACAGAACAACGGACGGGGACTTGAGGGCATGGAGAACCAGGTTGTACAGGGATATGTGAGGATCGGTGCTTAATTAGAATTGTAATCTGTTGTTGAAGAAAGAAAAAAAGTTTTTACAGTAACATTGGGAGAGATTTGGGACCAGGTGGAGAAAGGGCGTTGGGAATACTTGTAATAACTCTTTTTGTAGAAAGTAGAATCTTTGTTCTTCCATTTTTAGCGAGGTGGGGTTCGTTGCTGTTGCTGTTTGCTCTTTTTGATCGTTTGACATGGGGTGCGTGGGTGGTAATTTGCCTTCTTTTTTTTTTTGCTATGCTAGACGTAAATCTTGTACAGTACAAGGACGATTGGTGCTGAAGGATGAACGAGAGAAAAGTAAGTGGGGAAGCGAGCGTGCATAAAAAAAGTTGAGCATATGTTGGTGTTTTGGTGGCTGGCTGGTCACTGTACTGTGTGTGGAGAGGGAATGCGTGTGTGGGGTGGACAAGGGGATGGATGTATGAGAAGGAGTAAAAAGATAGAGAGGAAGCAACTGAACTGAATTGAACTTATATACCATGGATTATAATGTACTTCCTGTATTTTTGGGAGATTTATTCTAATAATGAAAGGTTTTATTAATCTTTCTTGTGCATGTTGTGTAGTGTATATCTTATAATATCCTCTGGTGCTTTTATGCTCTTCACTAATCCTTCATCTGAATAGATTTCCTGGTATGTAAGTTACCTGTGTCTTTCTTAATCTATCTGTGTGTCACATCTCAATTTATCCATCTCTAGCTATCCATCTATCCGTGCCCGAGTATGCGGAGGACAACGTGGCAAAGAATCATGATCCTGGAATACGCTGACGTGCACTTTATGTGTTTTACTTACATCATGTGTCAATATCTGAGGATTCGATCATTCGGGAAGGAATGTATATGAAGGCTGTATATGAAGGCTTCGCCACGTTTCGCGCCGAGGTTGTACGAGGAGTCGAGACGGAATGTTTTTGTGGTATTGTGATGGGGGTTGGATGGGAGGTGAGAAGGATGAGTTTCATATCTTGTCATAATCTATTGTAGATGTCTACATCATGGTCCTGATAAAGATACTTGTGTGTGGTAAGATTACCCTTCCTGAGGGTTGCCTCATATTTGCATTGTAAGTTCAGGGAATCTTCTGATATTATAATTCACGTATTTGCATAGGCTGGGAGGTAGACATGGTGATTTTATAGTCGGATTGAGATATGGGTTACTTCGTACGAAGGTGTACGTGTGTTGAAACAGGCTGGAATCCCTAGGGCACATAATCATTGCGGGGGTCTTGCCCAAGGTCTCCTGATATTGTAGCATCCTCGCCTCTAAGAACTACATCTTCGTGCTCTAAACGAGAAAGGTATACATCTATATCAGTTAATTCAAGAAGTCTAAGAAACAGGTTTGGTAGCAAGCGACTCACTAGCAAGTTCCCATCTTTTCCCCATCTCTTTTAACACACCCACCCTTTAGTATCGTTGCTTTTCCCTTGAAGGCGTAATGGCCGATCGTTATGTAAGCTGCTGGATATATAGCTTATTCCATCTCGTACAGAGCAATCAACACTCGTGCCTGGCAGGTCTTGATCGACAAAATATTGTGAGATTCTAGGTAAGCAGAATACAACTTTGCCTTTTGATAAACATGCTGGGTCTTTTCTCCATCGACACTGGAGAGAATAAACATTGGCATTGCAAGTAATATCATATCCCCGCCGGCGTTTGTGCAGGAAGTCATGTTAAAATGCCATTTTCTCACATCTTCCAACAAACGAGTTTCTAGAGCTGAACCCAGTCTGTTAATTGTGGTCCAGATCAAAAGAATCTCATATTACTTATCGATAGGGAAATAGGTATGTATGGTTCGGAAGTGCAGGCTTATAGTGTTGCGAAGATAGAAATACTTCAGAATTAAATCAAGGAACTCGACCGGAGCCTTGGGTACAGACTGCGGAAGTTGGTACCCAAACTTCCTAAACATACAATCATCGAGAAAGTAGAGACTGGGGAAAGTCTCGGGCTGAGAAATATGTTCAACAAAAGGCTACAACAATTATCGTCAGCTACGGAAAATATGTTATCTGTTATTTACTTACAATACGTGGAATTGTCTCTCTGTCACCATCCCATTCAGGGTTACGACCATAGGAGAGAATTCTACGCCTCTTAGGTTTCTCGCCTCCAGGTAGGAAGGACTCTGGGTATTTCCTTTTATTGCCACAGTGATTAAGCAACTGGCTGGACCACCAGATGGGTTAGCTTGTGAGAGACCCCTTTGGTATCCTGGATATTTCAAATCAAAGCATTCCCCGCAAACTTGTATGGGTGGACTGTCAGGTCTACCACTCGTATCGACCATTTTCGTGGGCGATCGAAGTTTCTGAGGATTTGGTCGGCCTCGAGGTTAGGAATAAAGAAATGTCTGTGTTTTTTTTTCAGAGATGAGAAGGTGAATGAAGATATTTAGGAATTGTAAGATAGATATAATCTAGCCTTAAATAATGCACTGACAAAGAACACCCATAAAAAGTGTTGGTATGACATCCCGTAAAAGTCGGCATTTGAACGAAGCAATCACATTTATTGGATACGGAAATCTCCGGAAAAATGTTCGTTTCGCAAATAGCAGACAGTAATTGGAAAGTTGGGTGATGAATACTAACAGGTGGTAAGCGATTCCTTTGTTCGCTAACCGAGCCGTCCCAAACCAACATCCAACAACCCAACACCAACAAAACATCGACAATAATCTATTGGCCGAGAACCCGACAGCGAGTCAAGATGAGTTTTCAGGCGACGGATGTTGGCAAAACTGCTTCTTTGTTCATCGAGATCGTGGTCTTGCAATACAGGAAGTTGCGAATCAAGCTTGGTTTTCAGGTGTTTTGTTGATCCGCTTTTTCTTTGGAGAGCAAGGCCCGGAATGAGGAAGGTCAGGTTGGGAAGGAAGGATTGTGGGGGAGGAGTGGGGAGTGTTGGTGCATGACAGGAGGAAAGAAGGGAAGAAGGGGGAAATCCAACTAAGCCTACCTAGCAGCTGGAGAGAAGCGTAGAAGATTGGTGGTGTTACAATTACGCGAAGACGCGTCCCAGCCACCACCTACGCACCTTCTAATTCACTCTTCCTCCTCTCCTCCTCTCAACACTCTAAATATCCAACCACACAACCTACCACCAACACAAGAAAGACAGAACCCCTCACCCAGCCTAAAAATAAAAAAAAATATAAAAAATATAAAAATGGCAAAAAACAAGCTCAGCTCTCGCTGCCTCGGACTAACTCTGCATCCGAACTCAATGAGCTCAAGGAAGTTGGTTTATCTCGCAAATCAGAGAATAGCAGTCTGCCTTTATCCCAACTGAGCCAGTTGGGTGCACTGAACCTCTCTATCTGATTGCTGGCAGGAAACGACTTATTTGTTGATATATAAAATTGTCGGGTGGAGGTGTGGGGTCATCGGGTAATTGTCGGGTAACACAGGAGGAGTATGAATACTGGTACCTAGGCTCCTGGTGGAGAAGATAAATGGCAGTCTTGGCGTTGGTATAATAGTGCATCTCACTATTATGCCAACGCCAAGACTGCCATTTAGATGCACTATTATACCAACGCCAAGATTGCCATTTATCTTGTCCACCGGGAGCCTAGGTAGTTGATTTTGTTCTAGGGCGTAGAATGATGGAATGAGAGATTAGGGGGGTACCTAGGTAAGAAGGAACAGAAGTTAAGTATATAATACCTCCCAAAGTCTTGGTATCTCACTCTTAAACACACTCACGCAAGCACGGTTCTTTGCAACCAAACTGCAACACAAAGATACATACAGAATACAATCAAGTCTTCAAAAGGCCTCTACAAAGACTTTAAAAATCTACCACTCGAGGTGGTCGAATACCACCGCATCTCCAAGATGTGTACTTACCATGCTTTCGAGTTCACGTGCGGCCACAAGCAGATATGGTATTTCGTACAAAGCATCTACTGTCGCCGAATCTGCCGCACACGACGTATGAACCAAAAGATTGAGCCCGCCCTTCCTGGTTGGGTATGCCCTAAATGTGGACTCGTTATGACACTAAACTAACTGGGGATACAGAATCGGAGTTTAATTTGAATGTCAAATTGCTTCCTTTGTTTTTTCCTGATTTTCCCGACTTTGAGGGCAAGGCCTCTTCCGAACGAGCGGCTTCTATTGGATCCTTCTCCTGTAACACCCATTATTAGGTAATTGTTGGTGATGATAGAGCTCCGTAGTACTAGCATTTGCAATATCATGTAATTACCAACTTTGAAACACAAAACATGCGATAAGCGAGACTTGTTATGCGCTGCGAAATCATAACCATCAGACATATCAAAAACAATCGTGATATTACTTAAAACCAAGACCTATTAGGAGAATACATATAAGCAAATCATTCACTCCAACCTAACCTCGCTCACAGATAGTCAGTCTGAGGCTTGGCACATCTTCTCACCTCAACTACTCACATTGTTTTGACTGACCACCTTGACTTCCGCGTTACCCTGAAAAATACCCAGACAAGACCCACACTCCCACCCCCTTAACCACCTTCAATTCTATATAACCTCAAAATAGCAGAAACCTGTCAGCAAACAAGGTATCATTAGTAAGTTCAGGTAAGGCAAACTTTGTTTGTGATGAAATAACCGACCTCCGGCATAGAACTGGGTAAAGGTGAGTTTTTCGTGAGCAAAGCTTTCTTTTTTGCAATTCTTCATTTTGGTGGTTTTTTGATGTTGTTACTGTTCTTGGCTTCTTTTTTTGCGGTTTTTGATGCTGAGCGGAAATGTGTGATGGTTGTGGGAGGTTGGGTGGGTGTTTGTTTAGCGAGACAGTTGTAAGGAGTGTTGACTTCGTCACTTGGGCTTTATTTCACTTCGCGTTCACGTGTTATTGATTGCTGTTTACCTTGAGATCAAGCTGATGATGTGGCTAGTTTGATCATTCAGATGAGGCTCAAGGATGACTATGTCGGATGACGCTAATTCACCTTTTCACGTTGCTTTCTTTTGAAGTTCTTAATTTCGGACCTTTAGCCCCTCCCCTCCCCCCCCTCCGACTTGGATTGTATCACGCCTTACAACGCGATAAGTCTTTCAACCCTTCAACGTCAAACCTACCTTGCATAACACCTTTGCTAACTTGCGACTCGCTTTCACGGAATGATCTGCAGAGATACATATTGCTCGCAGTTCAACAAAGTCCGTTGCCATGATTGCCATGAGGTCGACTCCTCTGAGGAAGACGTTGCGCGGCGTGAAGCTACCGAAACCGCAAAGTATCCGACCACACTGCAGCTTTCACCGCAATAGAGAACCTCAAAATAATCGTAAGTCACTAGATCCTTGCAAACTATTCATAAAGACTTTGACGAGGGGTGCAAAGTTCTTTGAAAGACGACAGTTGACTCTCCTTGTTGTTTTGTCAAGAATTGGAAAATGAAGTTCATAGATATTCACTCTCTTGTATCTTGACAAATCACAATCATGAGAGAGCTCCCAAAGGAAAAAGCAAAACTGAGTTTTCCTCAAAACCTTCCCACTCTCAGAGAGATACTCTATCTTTCAAACAAAAAAAGACTAACAAACAAACCCCAGCAATCGACCCCCAAATCCCACCTCCAAAAGACGAAACAACAACACCAATCCTCACGCTCTCCAACGAAGTCCTCCACATGATCTTCTGGTACCTAGTCCCCTCTCGCCGCTGGATACCAACATATACCCTCCCCCGAAACCGCCGCACATCCAAACGAAACAAAACAAACCAAACCCAAACACCCCTCCTCCTACTAACTCACTCCCTCTTCGCGGTCCGTCTAACAAATAAGACCTTCTACGAAATCGCAAGTTCCATCTACTACAAAACAAACACCTTCGTCCTAGGCAACGGACCCTGGGGAAGCACCGCGAATCCCAATCTCCATGGACTAAAACAATTCATCCGAACCATCCCCTCCTCTCATCGCGACCTTATAAAAACCATCCGTTTGGGTATCTACGTCAAACGGGATTCAACGGATCTCTTGGGATACAATGATTTCTCTAACCCCTTGAATCCTGCATTTTATTTTGATAGCTGGGGTACGGCTTACCTTGCTCGTGTTCTAGGTGCTCATTTACGAGGGGTCCAGGATATTCGATTTTACATCGCTGAACCGTTTCCAAGGGTTAGTAGGAATGAGAGGTGGGAGTGGTTTATTGGACATCAGTGTTGGGAAAGCTTTGTTAAGTGCCTGATCAGTTGTAAGGAGGTTAGGAGGTTCCTTGTGCTGGACAAGAATGAGAGTTTGAGGAGGAGTTTGGAGAAGGTTATAGATGAGACACCTTATGGCTCTTCGTGGAAGGGGGTTGAGCCGCAGATGAAGAGGGTTGTTGTTGAAGTGGTTTAACCATTAGGGGTGGTGTATGGGAGAGGTTGGTGGGCATGGTTGGGGTATCGATTCCTAGTTTAATCCTCAGGTGTTATGTGGAGGAAGCTTGGCACCCGGTTAGTTGGGGAGTAGGTGCTGGGGGTCTGAAGAAGAGTGAGGCTTCGACACTGAGAGGATCTGGCGTATAATGCGGAAAAGACATTAATAGCAGAGAGTTATCATTGAACCGAGGCAGGAACTCGATTGACATCATTGCCTTTGCATATTGACATCTGATTAACATGAGAATTGGAAAGTTAGGTAGGTTTTTAGAATATACGACGTCGTGCTCTTTTCTATTGACGATATATGAATGTGCTTCTTGTATTATCAAAAATCTATGACCGTACCTAGGTAGATAAACGCCCTTGCATCGAAACTTCAGAGAAGGAAAGATGGAAAGGACCTAGGGAAGAAGTGTTCGCACAATCCTCCCGACAGCCAAGTGTAACACCCTCACCAGAACTTGAAGAATCAGATCAACAATTTAAGAATGTCCAAGTCCTCAGAATAGGTACCATAGAGGAAAGACCCCCATTTCTATAACTGTTGTGATTTACGACGGCTGTAGAACCGTCGTAGAACGGTTGTAGTACGGTTTTAGTAAAGGATCCGGATGCATCCATGAACCTTCTCACGGCACAGAGACTCCAAGAATGGTAGTATCACGCTGTGCCATAAACATCTTTGTTCTTGCCGCCGTCGCGCATGATGCGGGCACCAATAGAGACATCGTTAATTTAATTTAATTTAAATCTATTTAACGTCCGGCGAATGCAACTAGCCCCTATGAAGCTACGTTCTAAAACATCCCTAAGTAGGGCAAAGGACGCTAGGGGGGTGCCCTAGAGGTCAAGGGGGG